>JABUQX010121523.1:0-17383 GCA_015478945.1 Trachelipus rathkii | reverse complement strand
ATTGTTATCTAATCTCTCACAAAATTTTCTAACTTCTACGAACACTTCGATTTATTTAGGGGGGTTGAGGACCCTCCTTAGGGGGTGCACGGCCACGTAAACTCGTCTATGACGAGGTTACGTCACCATCTAAGCCCCCTCCAAATTTTAGCGATACGATAATTCTAACCACTATAGATATATAGCGGAGCCATAGGCTGAGCCGGAGCCTGGGGGCCGGAGCCGGAGCCGAGCCGGAGCCGAAGCCGGAGCCGGACCGGAGCCGAAGCATTAAAAATTCATTCATATATATATAATATATAATATAGATATATATTAATATATATTATATAATTATATAATATATAATATATATTTAATTATAATAATATATATATTATATATATATATATCTAATATATATATATAATATTTATATATATATATATTACTTAATATAATATATATTATATATTATATTTAATATATTATAATATATATATATTAATATATAAATATATATAATTTATATAATAATAATATAATATATATTATATTATTATTATATATATATAGAATTATTATATATATTAATATATAATTAATTCATATGAATATAATTAAATTAAATTATACAGGAGTGGTAAAGAAAAGTATGACTATATATATATATAGTGATTATATATTAGCAAGTATGAGCTATGATTATCTTATATACGTTCGAGTGCTAATATAGTATATATATAGTAAAAGTAGTATATATATAATATAGAAATATAGTATCACGCTGTAATAGATAGTAGCTGTATATATAAAAATATATATAATAAGGTAAATACCATTAGGTATAGGTATACCATATATATAATTATGATATACTTAGTAAATATATATATATAATATATATACGTGAGTATATATATAAGGCGAGGTGTAATAATAGGTAAACTTCAATTTCCTGACTTTGTTTAGTTCCTCAAAACTTGAGTAAGTTTTGAACTAGTATAATATAATATTTAAATTATATATAATATAATAAATATATAATATATTATAATATATAATTAATATGAATTAATATATAATATAAATAATTAATTATAATATTAAATATATATAAATTTAATATATATATAATATATATAATATAAATATATAATATTAATATATAATAATATAAATAATATATATATATTATATAAATATTGAATATAATAATATTAATAATATAAATTATAATATAAATATTTATAATATATAATATATATTAATATAAAATAAATATAATATATATAATAATAATATATAATTAATATAATATATATATATTAAATATATAATAATATTAGTAATATAATATATATATTAATATTTATATAAATTATATATATAATATATTTATATATAATATAATAATAATATATAATTATTTAATAATATTATATATTAATATATAATAATATATAATAATATAATATTATGATTATAATTATAATATATAAAATATATATATAATATAATTATATATAAATAATATATATAATATTAATTAATTATATAATTAATAATATATATAATATAGTATGAATAATTTATAATAATTTTAAAAATATTAAATTAATATATATAATTAATAAAATAATAATTATATATAAATATATTATAATATAAATATTAATATAATATAATTAAATAAATAATATATATATATAATAATATATAAATATTAATAATAAGAATAAGTATAAATATAATAATTAATAATAATATATAATATATAAAATAATAATAATAATAATATATAAAAATAATATAATAATAAATATTATTATAATAATAATGATATAATATATATAAATAATTAATTAAATTAATATTAATTAAATAATAATATATAATTAATAATAATAATAAATAATAATAAAATAAATATATTAATTATATAATAACGAACCTTTCATAATGATAGTACCTATGTAGGTCTAGATATCAGAAATGAGGATAACCGTTAGGATAACCTTATACCTAGAATTAACCTATATAATGACTCATTACTTCTGGTGAGATGTCTGCCTGGAGTCCCCCGACGGCACCTTGTTTCTATATAAATGAATAGAGCTATCTTAGAAGCTAATAGGGAGAGACAAAATTGCTCCGAAGGGCTATCAATTCGACAACAGACAAAACCGAAGGTTTTTGTCTATGTTTGGTCTAGTGTTTGTTTATTGTTTGTCTGTATTGTGTGTGTTTGTTTTGTATTATTTTTATTATTAAATCGAAGAAATTATGATCAGCGGAATAGATTATGCTACGCTCTAGGAGGGAAGTACCCCCTATATACTCTAAGGAGACTGAAAACTCGCCTGTATATATCTTAAGAGTTGGTGGAGCGTGATATACATTAGAAATTTCTCTCTAGATGGATGTTTGTTCCTGACTACGTTATCTCTGACTCCTGCCCGATCCTGACATGCTCTGGCTCGACTCACGGTCTCCTGCACTCTCCTCTATCTCCCTACAGCACACGCCGTACCGCACAGTTTACCGGACTACCCTCCCGAACCAGTGTTCAGAAGTTTTTTATTAATACCAGTGTAAATTAAATTACGATTATATATTATATTAAATTATTATTCTTTTTCTTAGTATTACTTTATTTGCATTTGTAAAAATTCTCTAAATTATTTTGCACATGTGGTTTCTTATCGTCATCCAGTTTCTGAGTATCGATTATATAAATATCTACATGGCTTTAATGGATTTAAAAAAACTAGTCGATATTTATAGTTATATATCATATATATATAATAGTATAACAACAATGTTGGTTCTACTTATAAGGTAGTTATCGGTGTGAAGTCGCTTATAGATCGAAATAGTGATGGTTTTAAGACCGTATATAATATATAAATATAATATATGGGTCACACTCTCAAAGAAAACCATCCAAACATTAAATCATTGATAATAATATGTAGAAAGCTTGTAACTATTTCATGGAATTAATAGATCATTTTGTAGCTTCTGAATTATTAGAACTTGGAAGATACTTATTTCCCTTGGTAAAAGACCGATTTTGACCATATATTCGGGGGATACCTCTGCCATAGCACAAAAGGTGTTCAAGGTTACTGAACCTACAAATAGATGAAATAATCTCGCCCGAAAATATTCGACAGCCATCATTTGTGAGGATTTTAAAAAGTGCGTTAGATGACCCTTGGGTGTAAAATGACTGTGGCGTGCCCCAGGCGACTTCCGGGATACTCACCCCATGAAATCTGAAATATTGAACACATAAGAAAATTATATATACAAGACTTCCGACCTTATACAAGCTTCTTTGTTATTGCGAATAAAATACTTAGATGTATCCGGGCAAAAATGACCGATTGACCAAATTCGAGGAAAAATCCAGCCCCAACTCACAAAACTAAGGGATCATTCACTTGACGATAGATGGATGATATGCACTCAACAAAGATCCCATATATCATTATACTCTTCTGGAGTGACGTTGTATCTTAAGAAACATTTATGACCGCTGGGCCTAGTACCCAAAAATGTGCCACATGTGGTGTGCGCGCCTCTAGGTTATGGTGATTGTACTTCACCGCTGGCATAATAAACTCTTGAAAGAATATTGATTATAGAACAAGCGATATACTTAGGATATTAACAGCAACTTAGGTTTAGTGTTGTATCTTGAATGTATCCGGTAACCCCACACCGATTTAAGGTAAAATATGAATACCGATTTGACTACCAAATTCGTAGTGAGTAATCCAAGCCCCACAGAAACTGAAATATTGACATTAAGAAAAGATTTGAAATAAACTTACGGTATATCTAATAAATTACTGAGATGTATCTTAGATTGATTAACCTTGATAGTTTATGTAAAATTGACTGTTGGAGTATTGACCCATGCAGGCGGTATATATATAGGTACTCACCCAATAAAAATCTGAAAATTAGTTGACATAGATATCGACAATAATCTATGATATTTAAACTAGCCTTAATTTTAGTTAGTGATCTTAGATGTACCGTAATGGTAAAATGATAAAACCGATTTTGACCATAAATTCAGGGGACCAGGCCACCAAATTCTTGAAAATTATATATTGACCGTATATAGAACGGAGAAACGTCGTAATATGTTACACCTAAACCAGGTAAGTAATGGTACTCTATCGATGACTATAGTTTCTAAATAAACCGTACAACTATCTAAATGGGTGCCTGCTTGGGACCTCCGTTGCCCCGAAACCTGAAATATTATCAATTACGATGAACTCGGATAAATACTCTTTCTATATTCTCAAAAGTACTCATAAAATCATGTTGTGTTTAGAATTATCCACCCCTCGAATAAGTGTTGAAATTCAGTAAAGAATACTTCATAGTTGTTCATATTGTCCTCGTGGAAATTTTGCATGAAGTAAAAATTTACTTAACTAAAATATCTTATGATTTTGATCTGTGTATGTTACTATGTTAATATAAAATATTTAAAATAAAAACCAATATAAAAAAAAAATATTCAAGAGATGTTAAAAAAAAGAAGAAAAAAATAAAATAAAAATTTGACTATTTATATTATATCTAAAAAAAATTTAAAAAAAAACAAAATTAAACATTTTTTTTATTCTTTTTTAGGGTTTGATTTCTTGAACAAATTTTTAAGTATTTTTTATAAAATTCTAAATATCACTCACCTTAAGCCTCTGGAAGCTCATCTTAAATGCAACTCATTACTCTCCACCTTCTACATTATATACATCTACTCCTTCCTCCACCTCGCGCCTACCTCTTCCACATCTATTATATCTAAATATGATAATATCAATGTAATTCATATTCTCTGTAAGATATAATAAAACACATTAAACACAAAATCATTTTATATATATATTAATATTATAATGTATTATTATAATTTTAAATAATTAGCTTTAGTGCTTCTAGTATAATAATAATATTCATAAACCCTAATATTTTTACCTCAGTGCAATATAGTTCATGATTTAGACTCCACAAACGTTAAGGGAAATTTGTCGGATAAATTTTTTATTGCAATACCACGTTTTATCATAGGCCCTGATAAAAAAATCAGTAACCATCCAAACCAAACAAACACCCCGTCCACACGCGAGTCCCTAAACCCAAATAACCTAGAGAATTATATTATATTAGTGCAATGAGAGATCACAAAGAAAAGAATATTTAACACTAAACTCTATCTGCTCCTAATTAATTCATAACCTGATCAATTAAATATTGCTAAATCGCATAACAAATAATCCATTTTTACTTAAACATAACAAAATAAAGTAACTATAACAGTGAGATGTATCTAGAAACAGGAATTACCTACTTTAACATACTTTTGTCTAAAACATGATCTCAATGATTATATTTTACAATTATAACATATTATATAAAATTTATTACAAAAAATTAATTTATCTAAATGATGTTTCAAGATTTAATATTACTTTCTTATAATATTGGATATATATGCTAACGTAACAAAGTTTTCACCAATTCAATAATGCAAAACATTAGCTAAATCACCTAGAACTATCAAATAATAACGTACTATTATAAATTTATCACAACCTATACACAATCTATTTAAACATAATTGAATATAAACTATAGTTACATTTAACAAACTTTCTATTACTTAACAAAACTCAATGATAAAGTAACTAACATTTGAAGCGTACTTGAAAACGTAATACCTTAAACTTACATCTTTTTCATATAAATCAATAATCACTGTGAATGTATTTTAAACATTAACATAGTAATGAACAAAATAATTTATCACAAACCTATGTGGTATGTAATCTTTACTGATCAATATAAATACTATGCTAATCGTAACAAAAAGTTCATATTTAAATAACGTCAAAACATGATGAATTCATATGAACTACGAATAAATGTACACTTCACAAAATAACCTAACATAATCTTATACAAATATTAACGGAATATAGAGCATCAACATTAACAAAGGTGATTCAAAATATACTTTAACAATCTGTGACATAACTACATTTGCATATACCAATACGTAACTTAATTCCTAGCACTTTTTCCAAACAATATCTCTACACATAATTCATTAATTATTTTATTTGCTATATAATAGCGAAACATAGTTAAAACATTTAACCAAACAAAATTATCAACAATCTTTTGTGTAATTTAATTTCAATACGGTATAATAAACCCATACGAAATACGCTACGCAGCTAAAGATATTTCACATCATAAATGCTAACGTGTCATAAGAAAAGAAAGGTACATAAAAATATATAATGTATAATCATATCAATAAAAATGGAATCCAGTCCCAAACCTGTAATATAAATCTACAAAATAAACTAATTAGACAAAGTGCTCAATACTTAATACAACAGTATAAGTTAACTACCGATTGAACTAATGCATATACAAAAACTGTAACCTATTCAAATAATACTTTCAAATCAATATCTTCTAAACATTAATCATTTAAACTATTTTCGTTAATTATACACTGTTAAAATATTTTATGCTAATCACTCGTAACCTAAATTATCATACTGATCAACGAAATATATGTAACCAACGTAACAAAGTTTTAAGCTTTAAACTAAACTAAATCAAATAATCATAGCTCTGAAAAACCAAAGTAATTAAATAACATCTACATCTGAAAAACCTTAACATAAACCTTTAAACACGAAATAAACTAGCTAACATTTAACCAAAGTTCTAATAACTAACAACATCTTAGTAATTAAGCGATATATATATATATATATATATAAAAAATCAATATATATATGTTGACTATTTAAACAACCTTCCAACCTTTTTGTAAGAAATAATTCTTAATAAAGTTTATCTATCATTTTATTTCTTTAAATAACAATTTTAATGCAAAAATAAAACTTATGTTCATTTAAACACTAAGTTAATTTCTTTGAAACATTCCCCGTTTTATTCTCGCTTCTTTAAAAAAAAACTTTTTATTTCTATTCAACTTTCTAATCTTTCTTTTTTTTTTTTCTTTACTATAAAATTTTATATGCTTTTTTGTTACTATATTAAAGTGTTAAAAAAATTGTGTTAAATATATATATATTATATATATATAATAAATGGCCAGCGTTTTAGATTTGTCCGTTCATATGTACTTAAACTATTATTGCACCAGAAAACGGAATTACATTGCTAGAATGCTGGTCCAATTTTAGTGCGGAAAAATGTAAAAAAAAAAAAAAACAATAAAGAAAGAAAAAAATATATATCTCAAAACCTACAATAGCTCGGGAAAAGGAATACATTGTTTTAATCCTGGTAAAATTTTACTTTAAGAAAATGTAAAAAAAATAAAAAACAAAAAAAATTATTGTTAATAATTATAGTAATATGATAGAAGGCCTATTTAGAGACCATTTATTGGTTTCTCGTTTAAAAATAGACTTTCTATTAAATTTGCTTATACGCACACTAGGGCTCCGAGCCGACTGAACATAGGGATGTTCTCTATTTAGCCCCGTAAGGGGAGGGGCGGAGGAAACCCCGCGACACCCAAATACCAAGAGTGCTCTCGGAGACCCTTCCCGGAGGGGGGAATAGTCCTACCCATAGTTCCCTGGAAGGCCCAGAGACCCCGACCTGCCATCGGAGGCGGTATACCCTTGGGTCTACTGTAGTAAAAAAATAGCAAATTTATAGAAAGTCTATTTATTTTAACGAGAAACCAATAAAAAGGTCTCTAAATAGGCGCTCATAATCATATTACATATATTATAACAATAATTTTTGTTTATTTTTTTATTTTTTTTTACAGTTTTCCTATGTGAAATTTTTACCAGGATTCCAAAAATTATATTCCTTTTCGCTGTAGGCTTATTGTAGTTTTTGAGATTTTTTTTTTTTAACCATTTTCCGCACCTAAAATTGGACCAAGCATTCCAGAAATGTTTATTCCGTTTACTGTAGCATTAATAGTTTTAAGATACATATGACGGACAATCTAAAGCTGAACCTATATATATATATTATAAAAATATTATATATATATATATATATATACTATATATATATATATTATCTAATATTATATATATATATATATTATTATATATATAATATATATTATATAATTATATATATATATATATAATATATATAATCTATTATATATATTAATTATATATATATATATATTATATATTATGATTATCTTTCTATTTTTTTTTATTAGAATTTGACAAATGTATTATCGTTGGGGACATAAATTTGAATGTTTTAAATGTTAATGAAAGGGATGTCAACGAATTGTCTTCTGATTGGTTCATTTGGTTATGTAAATGTGGTTTCATTGTCTACTTATTTTGAGCCACGTCGTAAGAAGTTAGCGACGGTGTTTGATTATTTTTGGTACAATTTTCGAGATGTGAGTGCAAAATTTTTATTTAAGCTTCCTGTCCCTGATCATCTGCCGGTATTGTCTACGTTTGGTTTGAATGTGGATTTTAAGGTTGATCTTCTAAGGTTTAGAGATTTTTCAATTAACAATAAAAAGCGTTTTATTGCGAACATGGAAAATGAGGCGAGTGGGTTTGTTTTGTCTTGTTGCCTTAATGAAGCAACGTCAGATTATAGGAATTATTGGAGTGGTTTTGGTATTTACTAAATATGTTTTTTCTTATTCGTGCGAAGGGCTAAAATTGCCTTTATTTGAATGCAAGTCTGGTTAAATGTATTAAATATATTAAATGTATTAAACATGTTATTTATTTTATTAAAACATGATCAAATTACTTACATGTATTTTAAAACTTATTCACGGTTACTGAAATAGTTATTAAATCGGGTGGAGAAGAAATATTACAAAGGTGAGCTCTCTCGGTCTTTCTTCTAAGAGAACTTGGTTCTTATATAACGATAAATCTGACCGAAAAAGTATGATAATAAATATGTCCTAAAACAGAATGGTAATGTTATTTATGATGAAAAAACTATCAGTCATTTGTTTAATCAATATTTTCATTATCTCCCAAGGGATATTGCTGCAAACTTGAGACTTTCAATGCGCTTTTATATGGATCATTTTCCAGTGTACCGTGACTCTTTGTTTTCGGCTCCAATGAATCGACAGGAGGTGGCAGATGTCATTGGGTGCCAGAAGGATTCGAAAAATCTTAATGATATTCTTGTTAAATTTTTGAAAAAGGCTGAGTGGTGGTTTTCTGGTCTTCTAAGAGATTGTTCAGCAGCTGTCTGGTACATTGAGTCTTTCCTGATTCTCTGAAGCGTGCAACAGTTTTCCGGTAGTTAAATCTTTAAGTAGGTTTTGTATGAGTAACTATAGACCCATATCAATACTCTCTGCTATTTCTAAAATATTTGAAAGGCTTTTACTTCTTAGAATGAGTAACTACTTTTCTGGTAACAATTTGATTTCTAATAATACTCAATTTGGTTTTTCTAAAGGGCGTGACACTGTAAAGGCCATTATTAAATTAAACATGAAGGAGCTTGAGGCTTTTTCAGGAAAGTGCTATGTTGCTGGTGTTTTCTCTGATTTAATTAAGGTATTTGACACAATTAATCATGATAATTGCTTCATAAACTTCATAGATATGGTGTTAGGGGTCTTGCTCATGACCTTTTAAGATCTTACCTGACCAACAGGACCCAATTTGTTCAGATCAATGGTGAGAGCTCCCCTGATGTTCAGGTTGATGTTGATGTTCCTCAGGGAAGCTCTATATGTGATGTTTGCAGATTTTTTTCAGACAATGCCACCACTAACGGGCTGGGCCCTTTTCAAAAGGAAAGGACAAAAAAAATAATAATCAAATGGAAAGTAAACCCACTCAGTTCCTTGCCTAAAGCAAATTCCCTCAGTTGGGCGAAGACGTTGGACATAAAGAGAGGAAGTATGAATAATGCAGGGAAAATAGATGAAGGCAAGGAGTCCAAAAGATGGGACTGGAAAGAAGGAGGCATCACAACGAGTGATCCTTGAGTCACCAATATTCACAAAATATTCATGTGAGAGTAAGGCACCTCTTGTGTTACGAGGGCGAAGCATTGGTGGAGGAATGGGAGAGGTCAATTCTCTCTAGCACCTGCCGTTGTAATACCTATAGAAAAGAAATATGGCGCCAATGTCACGTTGCAGAGAAAGAGGGTCAAGGGAGTTAGAAAGTATGTGACCCTTTATAAGCCTATTAGCCTTAGCTTCAGCCCTATCAAATATCAAAAAGGAGGGTTGAACCGAATCCACCACAAATGTTAGAATAGTATCCCATACAGGGGCGAATAAGACCCTTATAAAACTGGAGTATCTGGGCAGAAGAAAAATTTCCACCCAATCTGAACAGAGTTCCCAGCTTCTTTGAGGCCATTTTAGTAACCGATGTGATATAAGGTCTCCAAAACAATTCACTATTTATCTTTAGTCCAAGAATGTTTATGTTGTTTACAGGTGAGATATTAGAGCTGTCGAAGGTGATAGGAAAGTTGGGAGGTGATTTAGAGCGGGAGATATGAAGAAGGTGAGATGATATTGTTCTTCTTAAAAGACTTGATAATAAGCCCCTTTTAGCTCTTTCATGAAGCGGAAATTGGAAATGCTTCTTGATTGGTGTAAATTTAACAAGCTCTCTCTTAATGCTGCAAAACAAAGTCTATGCTTTTTACACCTTTGCCACATAGAACATTAGATCTAAAATTGAATGGAGAGTGTTTTGAGAAGATTCGTTTTTTAAATATCTTGGAGTTTCAATTGATGAGAATCTGAAATTTATGACCATGTCGATTATGTAATTTCTAATTCCTCACGATGAGTCAAATACACATTTTTTTGCATAGGTAGTTTTCTGTCACAGAAAAACTTCGCTTAACAATGTAATTAGAGTATTGCTTATCTAACTTATTCTATGCTGTTGCGTCTTGGGGGAGGATACTGGTTTTTTTCATTGCGAAGAGACCAATTACAGGTTATTCAGATTAATATAATTAGAGATATTTTAGCTCAGTATGTTGATGTTGTTCATACTGCTATATTTATAGGAATGTTGGTATACACAAAGTAAGTGACGTTTATAAGCTAAGACTGGTTGAAATTGTACATAAAAATAATAAATTCACCATATTTTCCTGAAATAACTCCCGTTGCTTCAGGGGCATAGAGCCACACCAACGAGACTCTTTTACTAATTTTGTACTGCCATTTTCAAGAGTTGACAATGTTAAACTGAATTTTTATTTTCCTGTAAATGTGTTTGGAATTCTCTACCTGATGAAATAAAGTTGTCTCCTTCTCCATCCACTAATAAGATGAAATTTATAGAGCTTACTTTACAAGAGTATTAATGTAAGGCTGCTTGAGTGGGATCTTTTGGCCTGAAGGGTCTATCTGATTTTCAATGGGCTTTCTCAAAGATATAGTAAATTATTTAGATTTTTAGAATTTTCTTCTATTGTAAGTAAAGTTATATATTTAATGTGTGGTTATATTTTTGTATTTTTATTTTTTTATTTTTAAGAAATAAATCTCCCTCTCTCTCTCTCTCTCTCTCTTTCTCTCTCTCTCTCTCTCTCTCTCTCTCTCTCTTCTCTCTCTCGCTCTCTCTCTCTCTCTCTCTTCTCTTCTCTCTCCTCCTCTCTCTCTCCTCCTCTATATATTATATATATTTAATAATATTATATAATTATATATATATATATATATAATATATATATATATTATATTATATTTTACCTATACCCTCTGATATATATACTATGTAGATAGTTCCACATTTTTTTCCTTCTGTTTTAAACCACACACCCGAAAACTCCCCATCTCTATCCCAACCCGTGATCTATTGGGTATATTGATATCTATTGATCTAGTTGACTTAAAGTCATTTTCGAGTATCATTTGATAAACATATCTATAAAAATATGTTTCTTTTTATACTAACCCTCGTATATATGCTAACATAATAAAGTTTCACCATCAATAAAGCTAACATAAAACATACGTCTAGAATGTAAGAATATAATAATATTGTATATAAAACATCAACCCAAACATACCTTAAACACGATAATAATAACAACTAACTAATTAAACAGTAAAACTTCCAATACTTTAAACAACAGTAATATAATTAATATAATCATGTGATTATATATATAAAACATATATAAGAAACGTTTATGCCTATTATAGAAAATGTTTTTTATTATCTATTTTATTGTTTTATTAAATATAAAAACTATATTTTATTTTATTTATTTCAACTTTTATATTATTTTCTTTGAAAAACTTTATTTTGTTTAACATTTGCATAAATTTTTAAACCTATATCTTCCGATGATTATATTTCTATTTTTAAAGCTGTTTCAATTTGTTTTGTATTTTTTTAAAAATAATAATCTTTTATATTATTATTTTACTTATTTACTTTAATTATAAAACTTTTTTTTTTACTTAAAAATTTATTCTTTTTATTTGTAATTTAATATATATAAACGTTGACAAAAATATTTACATATTTACATATTACTTACAACAGCCCTAAACAGTAGAAAAAAAACATAAATAGACTTATAGATTTGTATCCTATTTAGTGAAAACATATATTAAACATAACAGCAAAACGTATATATATAAATATTAAATGTTATTATATATATATAGACATCAAAGGATCTCAAAATCTAATATACCATTAACTTTAGCTTTTTTAGTCGTTGAGATGTACCAAATAACTTATACTAAGCCTAATACCTACCATATTCAACTTTTTTTTTTCAATATAACTTAGAATTGTGATAAGTTATTATATAACTTATTATAATTTATATATTTTATATACATATTATGATAAATATATATTATAAACATATGGTAACTTTCAAATTAAATAAACACTATGGTTAAACAGAAAATTCCTTAAAATTATCCACAAACTCGCATACTTCACATCCTTTTTTTCTTAGCTGTTTCAATAATCCCACAATGCAGTTCATACCTTACCTCTATAAGTTGCCTTTTACTGACATGCGAATTCCAATTGGATGCGCAAACGCTCGTACAAAGATTATTCTCCGTAACATCAAATAAAGCGCCAACTAAATCCCAAACGATAATGGAACATATGCGCTTAACCATGACACCATTTATAACGCACAGATATGACATAGACTAACAAACCACTTATATAGTGTAGTAGTCGCAAATAATGACATTAAGCAGATAAAGACTATCTTTATATAGACAAGTATTTGTTATCATTAATAACTAAACAACTAAATAACTAACAATGATATAGATTATATAATATATATATCAGAAACAGGAAAGGATTATAATGTAATATATATTATATATATATAGAATAATATTATATATATTAATATATATAATATATATATATATATATTATATTATATATATATATATATATATTATATTATATATAATATTATTATATATATATATATATATATATATATATATATAAAGATCGTGTGTATTGTGTGTCTTGCAGCGAAAATAATCTCAATTTATCAGTCTTCATTAACGTTGTGTGAAATCAAATTAAAAATCTGAACAAGATATATATATATATATATATATATATATATATATAATATATATATATATATAATTTAATATATTTTTATATATATATTATTTTATATATATTATATATATATATATTAATATATAATATATATATACTTTATATATATATATATATTATTATATATATAATATATATATATATTAATATATATATATATAATATATATATATATATATAATATATATATATATACATTAATATTCTTATACGCATTATGTTGTATAAGGCGCTCTGCTTTATCCGCTTATCTCTTTCCAGGCTATTAAGTATTCTCCGATGAGAGAGATGATCTCTGTGTAAGTTAATCAATTTGGGATCAACTAGGAGAGGTTTATTAAGTTCTGATATTGTTATTTTTTATTATCTTCGTAATGTGCAAATAATATAAGTGTACTTGTAAATCATGAAATATTAATCAATATGTGTTAATTAAATATCAAATTTTAAGTGTTTATGTAAAAAATGATTAACGAAAATATTATTGTTTAAGCGTTAAATGTTGATGATCAAAGTTGTTAATATATTCGAAGTAAATTGAACTAAATTGGTGAATGTATTTTATTATGTAATTTGATATTTCACTCTTGTTTTTAATGATGTCTGATCGCTTTTTTAGGTTGTTTAGCACTGATTAGTTTTAAGATTGTCCTGTGACAAAAATAAAGTTTGAACTCGGATGGTATCTTAATTGACCCTTCTGAAGAAGTGGAAGTTGTCCTCAAACGGAAATTACCATAAACTTGGCGAACCAGATTGCAAGGATCGAATGGAGGAATCTTCCGCGAGCGCCACAAAGCCAATAAATCGTCTCTACGCTACAACCTCTACCAAGCATCAATTAGGAAAGAGCCCCTCAAAAGGGGGGGTCCCCACAAATAAGCAGTTGTTTAATAAAAGAATTGAAAAAATCAAATGGTTGGACTAAAAAGTCCTTATTTTTAATTAGTAATACAATACTTATTTTGATTTATTAAAAATAAATCAAAAGCAGAATTCTGATAAAAAAAATCGTTCCGGAACGTACTTGTATAAAAAATGATCAAATTTGAATAATAATATTTTTTATTATTATTATTATTATTATTATTATTATTATTATTATTATTATTATTATTATTATTATTATTATTATTATTATTATTATTATTATTATTATTATTATTATTATTATTATTATTATTATTATTATTATTTTTATTATTACTATTACTTTTATCAAAGTGTTCAACAGGATGAAACAATTTTATGTTCTGGTAAAAATTGTTGGTTTTCTTTTGATAAAAAAATAAGGGTGTGATATATTTTATTCTTTTTTAATTTTTATATTTTATATTTTTGGGAAGGGCAGATGTTTGTATTTGTGTTCATGAAAAATCGAGAAATGCGCGCGGCGTTACCTATTATAAAGAACGTATAGTGTTAATAGTGTTCGATGAATTGTGATTATCTTTAAAAAATTGTGTAGTGAATTACGAATATCGTTTATTTTCCCTATTTTTCTATTTTCCTCTTCTACGAACAGGTAAGAAAGGAAGGAGAAGATTACTAAAACTCTCTCTCTCTCGCTCTCAACTTCTTTCCGCATTCCACTTTTCTTTACGCCTCTGAGACTTATTATAAATAATCTCTCTCTCTCTCTCTCTCTCTCTCTCTCTCTATATATATATATATATATATATATATATATATATATATATATATATATATATATATATATATATAATATATATATATATATATATATATATATATATATATATATATATATATATTCACGAGTTCGTGTCGATTTGTTTGTATGCACGGGTTTAACGAGGGAGTGAAGGGATAAGAACAGTGGAGTCATTCACGGGAGGGAAGGATAAAACGGAAACACGCACACACACACGCCCAACCTTCAAAGCACGCCATTCACACTCGTACTCCGAGACACACACCTGCCCAGGACTCAAAGCACGCACTCGCACACACATACCCAGAACACACGTACTCAGATTAAACAATTGGGTTGAGAAGGGAATTTTTTCTCTGTCTCTCTTTTCAGGTGACTTTGCTTAAAAACTTGCTCATTTTTGCCAAATGAAAATTCTTTTTTTTTTGCATCCTAAAAAGGGAATTTTATATAAATTAAAGACGGAATTACAATTAAAATCCGTCTCTAAACTATTTAGTAAGTGAGTATATATAGTTTTTTTGTAAAAGTTTATATATATATATATATATACTATATTATTATATATAAATGATATATATTATATATATATACTATAATATATATATATATATATATATATATATATATATATATACATTGGGAGTAGCGGCCACTATAGGATATATATACAAATTATATTTGGGAACCGCGCCGACGTCGCCCGATTTTTGCGCGTGCTATGGTTTCAGCTAGATAAAATCCATTTGGAAAATATATATATATATATATAAATATATATAATATATTATATATATATATATATATAATATAATATATATATATATTATTATATATATTATATATATATTATATATATATATATTATATATATAATATATATATATATATATATACAGGTGACTCCGATTTTTTAATAGTTTTTTTTGATTGGGTACTAATGTTTTTATTTTTTTAATCGCTTTGCGAATATGATTTATGAAGTGTCTAATATCTAATGGAGAGTTAATTCAGTAGTAACAAGTTTTGATGGTCGGTTAATGATTATTTTTTTTTTTTGTACTTTGCATTACTTTGCAAATGCTTTTATCTCTTGTATAATTTTTAAGTGATCATATTTTTGTTTCTTGTATAACATTCAAGTGATCGTGTTTTTATCTCTTGTCTAATTGAGAGTGATCGCGTTTTTATATCTTGTATAATTTTGTGATTGATTTAAAGTAAAAGAAAATGGCGGATGGTCAAAATTTAATTCAGGAGACTTAGGCCAAAATGAAAAGAGAGACAATGTAGATCTCGAGTTGAATAATGAAGGAGATATTGCCGAAAGAGATGGACAGAGGCAAGAGTCAGCGAGGGGCCAAAATGTAACGCCTTTTCACCCAAGCGGAGCAGTTACCCCCGCTAGAGGGTCCTCCAGCACTAGGTCCTTTCGATCCAGATAGAGTCGGACGCAATCCTTCCAACACTTTTCTTAGGCAGCCACCCCAAGGAGTTAAAGAGGAAGAAACTTCCAGGAGGGACAGCGTCCCAAAGTTCTTTCAGAAGACAGCCGCTTTAGATAATACTTTAAATCTACAATTAAAGCCGACTACTATACAAACTTCCGTTAAGAAAAAGACCCATGCAAATTGGGGCAGTAGTGAAAATTATTATATTCCAAAGCCGAATAGGGGGTAAATGGGAAAGCCCAGTAAACGCCCCCTCACCCAGTCAGGGTTAGAGAACCTACCAGTGAATCCTAATCAGAAATGGGGACGAGCAGCCACCCCCCTTGGACATAATATGGTTCCACCACAGCAAGTGAATACCCCTATGGGATGGTCCGGTGGAAACAATGCATATATAAATGCCCCAGCAGGGCAAGTTAGTCTTGATAATGAAGATGTTCCACAGGGAACCGCACCTTTACTTCAAAGTTTTTATTATATTAGTGGTCCACAAGGAATCACACCAGCAATTCAAAGTACTTATCCACCCCAGGGAGTAGGGTTTGGATATAATTCTGTACCTCATTCGAACACAGTTCCACTCTATCAATCCAATTTATTTTCAACGGCCTTTCCCG
>JABUQX010121522.1:15000-16222 GCA_015478945.1 Trachelipus rathkii | reverse complement strand
TATATATATATATATATATATATATATATATATATATATATGTTATATATATATATATATATATATATATATATATATATATGTCATGAATTTTTTATTTTATTTTTTTTTATTTTGCATTCATGACCAGTAATTGATTTAATAACTGTAATATTCATTCCATCTTTCTCTTTAAATCTTCCGTTAAATGTACAGTTAGGTTTTGTACGTTTGGCAGGACCGTATTTTAATAGCCGTTTGTGATCAATAAAGATTTTTACGTAATTAATAGTTGTAATTGAGTTTTGAAATTGCTTTAAAGTTTTATTATCTTTATTTATATGTAAGTTTCCCTTTTTAAAATTCCCTCGTTTTAATATTTCTATAAAGTACTAGATGTACGACATTTTTTCTAAATTTGTACGATTTTTCACCTGAGGCATGTACTTCTTGGTCAATGCTTTGTCATTATAATTTTTGATGTTTGAGTTTGCCTTGTCTATTAAAGTTAAAGTTATAATATTTCCTTTATTAAGGTTTGTTTACTGATTACGTAATAAGTAAACTTTTTATTTTTATACTCTAAAAAGCCTTAATTTGAAATATTTTTGTGTTAAGTATTTCCAATCCTTTTGTTGAACACTTAATTTAGACTTTTTAATATTTTAAAATTAAATATTTCTTTAACCAAAAACAAGGGTTGATCATGTATTTTATACTGATCGAATATATTGACAATTAGGAGTACAAACGTTTATTGAAGAGTGAAAAACCTTTGGTCCACAAACACATATTCATTAAAGACAGGAGCCATTTGTGGGGCTTTTGACGAATTACTTTTCGGTTGACTTCCGTCGTATATAAAGTATGCTTGACTTTTCCGCGAGTTTTTTGTCCATTTTGATCCGAACGTGAAAGTTGTGTTAAGCCGCTTAATGATTATTAATTGTTTGTGACCTTTTCACTTGAACTAGGAAGATGTGGAATGATGTCTAAGTTTCATTTTTTTATTGTGTGTAAATGTTACATTAGGTCATAAAGACATTTTTTATATCGATGAGTGGCGTTGATGGTTTCCTTGCATTCAACCGATGTCGATGTCTATGGTAAACTTATTTCCCCTTGATTTTCTCGGTGAGTGACAAGTAGTTAAATATATATATATTTTCCTTTCTTTATTTTTAATTGGTTTACCTTTCCCTTTTGTCATTAAAGGTCTTGACATTGATGAATTTATTTAAGA
>JABUQX010121522.1:0-12500 GCA_015478945.1 Trachelipus rathkii | reverse complement strand
ACCTAATATAGTTGATGATAACTTACGATATATTGACCTTGATGAAACATAATAGTATCCATATAAATTATATTTATTTATATATATACTATATTATTAGTATTATAGTATATAATAGTAGTATAAGACTAAGTAAATACTCATATATGAATATATATATAGGATAAATCAATAGTATATTAGTATATTGTAATATCATGACGTGAGTGCTCAAAATATTCATATGACTTTTATAATTATATATATATATATATATATAATAATATATAACATAAAATAATAAAAAAAAGAATAGAATAATAAACGTGAGTATATAATAGGTAAAAATTCGTTGAAATGATATATATTATATATATTGAGTATATAGTTATAATCATATATATAATTATAAAAATTAGAATAATAAATATAAAAAATATACTATTGAAGTAAAAGCGACAGTGAGAAAATTTCTCATTGGAGATAGCAACTTTCCAAGTACAAACAAGATTAGGTTGATAACTCACTATATAAATATAATGTTAAATCATATGTGGTGGTGAGGGGGAAAGCTAGGGAAAAGGTTCTCCGGAACACCAGCAGAGTATATGAATAAATAAACCGGTTACACCTATGTTTAGTTTCAGAATAAAAACCTCTTGCTATTATCATATCGAAAACTACATATATAATATTATATCTTAATTATAAATTCATTTCTATGAGTTCATATTATTCAGTCAAATGATTTCATCAAAACCCTCTTTTAAATTGTTGTAAGATGTTCAGAATGAACAGCAACCAATTAAAAACCAGTATTTTTTGTTAACATCTTTCTCTACCAATGTGATAGAATGAGAAAAAATGTATCTAAGATTTCAGCGTACACAGAAAATCTTTCTTGCCCAGTTTCAGCTTGGGGAAGATCAGAGAGGCGTCTTTCAGAACCTCTAGAAGCTCATAGGTGAATAAGAAACATCCAAATTTATCTTTAACAAAGTACTCGCACTAAATTTTTTAATTAGAATATACAGAGGGTAGCTCCGAGCTTACTATAAAGCAGTTGGTAATCATGCGTGGAGTCTAATGATCTCAAGGTTTTGCTCTTTAATGCTAGTCTTGAAACAATCCTGAATGTAACAACTGGTTTGCTTAAGATAGCTTTAGATTTTTTTTACGTTTTACTTGTAGATACTCTTAACGCGCGCCAACTTCTTCAGTTCATTTTATTATATCATTGAAAGCACACCAGAATTTCTATTCAACTCCAAAATGTTGGTGAAAAATTTTCGATAGATTAATTTGAGCAAAATCTTCCACAAACATTTACATCACATTTTCAAAATGAGGTAGAAAAGAATTGTTGCCACTAATTTGATGGAGACTAGTATGTTAAAGAACTAAAGCTCAGGAAGAAATAAAGGAGATAATATCTCACCGATAACTATTTCCAATAGGGTTAATTTTAACAGACTTTATAAAAAGGATGAAGGGATTTCTAGAAACTATTTAATATCGGATTCCAATCTCAAGACTTTCTATCTAAAGATCTCAAAATATGCTTTTATAAATTCTCTCAGATTTTTTGTGAAATATCCATTTGAAACTGTTCCCTCAATCACTTTTTTTTATTTTTTTTAGTAGCATTGTTGAGTTGCTTGTCCATTTGTCTCTTGCAAAATCTTTACTTATTGCTCTTTCTATTTAAAAAGGTACTGTGACTTACTTCATGTGGTGATTTCTAAATAGTGGGGCACAGAGAGAGTTTACAATCTGCGAATTTGAGTTTCTCAAATGTATGTACTCGAAATTGGATGAGGGGGTGATGAAACAAGCCAAAATGTAAATCGCGGATCATTATCCAGAATTCGATGTCCAATCAAGGGTTCACGCGATTCTATTTAACGCTGACGTACAGCTCAATAATTTGGCGTCCTGCCCAACGAATAGAGGGACTTTGAGAGCGTGTTGCTACTTTCAAACAGACACTACACTTTTACAAAAAATCTTCAAGAAAACATATATGCCTTACCTCATTTCTAAGAATGTCAATATTACTACCTTTTACACTTTGCTATTTGACTAGATTCAATAAAGTTTTATTTTATATCAATCATAGATAGGTAAAGAAGACTCAAGTGAATCATCACAAAATTTTGATCGAGTGTTTAAAAAAATTATCTGTGGGTCGGGGGGTTCAGGCTCCCCCTGGCCTAAGGCTTGTTATATATACTACTCGTTAAAATAAATAGACTAGGGTAAATTTCACTCGCAGGAACGGGAAACCCTTAACCCATGAAACCCGCACACCAACACAGAGACAGCATCGAGTGTCTAACTAAGTAACCACCCCGACAGAGTGAGAAATTCGCTGCAGTATTGGGCCCGTCACCGACACGATAGAATTTATTAAACAAGTGAACCCAAGTGAAACTAGACCTAGGGGGATGAAGTAGGGAGGAGTGTAGGATATATCATTACAGGCGGTACGAACCGACTACCGTATAAACTAATATCACGAAGTAGGAATAGTGTCAAGCATACAACATGTCAAGGAGATCAAATTGCAGTTGCAGTGATTAAAAAAAAAACTTCCACGCCACGAAAGGACACGAAAAGGAAGGATAACCGGAGGGCATTGGTAGACGGATTACAGGAGTGACGAGTAAGCAGATACAATCAAGAACGATTGCGGACGGGTGATAGCACAAGTTGAATGGTTTAAACTAAGAGAACCCTGATAAACATTGAATCACCTTCCGAGCGAAAGGTAACAAGAGGTAAAGGCTGCAGAGAGCCACGATTACAGACCCGATGGAAGAAGAAGCCGATTAATAACGTTCTGTGAGCATGATACGAGAGGACCAACAGCAACGACAAGACAATCTGCAAGGTATACAGCTGGCGGAAGAGATCACATTCGGAGCAACCAGGAGGTGAATAAAGGGAACTAATAACAGTAGCGTCAAAAACGCAACCGTGTGGAACGAATAGATTATACACGTAAGGCCCGGAGAAGCCTAAGCCATAGGTTCAAACCGGACTCACATACAACGGCATACATTACAGAAGAGAGGCTTAACGACTGTAATTTGACTTAGAGAAGTCAATCCAAATTGGCTATTCGGCTGCGTCGATAGATGAGGCCAAAAAAGGGTATGCTGTCTGACGTACTAGATATTCGAAGTGCTCGTCTCTTTACCCTGTTGACAGCGTCGGCTAGAGTTTATTCACCAAGAGGACCGACGCGAAGAGGTCCTCTCGGCAATGGTCAAATGTGCTGGCAAGTTGGCCGCCGTTTGGAAGTGATATGCTTATGGTCTGGCGGAAGTTCATGATCTTTTATCAAGGCTGCTACGGTAGTGTTTCACATCCTTCCTTATGGAGGGCCACTACTGTACAGTCTGTTAAGGGTTATTACACGCAGGACAGTTCCTTCGAACCATATTGTTCGTGGCCATATTATGCCCCCTACATCGTGACTGTTTTCCATCGGTTAATGCACATGGGACAACGCAAGACCACACAAGGAACTCCAGGATGTGCGTGAAATGACAAACCTGTTAGGCGACGGTTCAAATTATGCGTTGGAAGTGGCCAGCATTATAGTCCGGACCTCAAGACACAATTCGAACATTTGGCTGGGGCGATTATCCTGTATAAAAAATATATACATTTCTATATAATTTATAATTCTAAATATAAATGGGAAGGTGATTAATGACTTGCAATTGTTATTGTGATTTTTTTATGTGAAAATATAAGATTAATATAAAAGTTTGCTTTAATGCATTTTACTTTATTATGTATCATTTTTGCAATTATTTTAAGATATTGTTAAGACTGAATAAAATAAAATGAATTGACTTTTCGCGAAGCTGAGATATAGCTAGCAGTATAATATGGTTAAGCCTATTGCTGGAATAGAGGCCGACATCTGATACCCTCTATATGCAAGCAAGTAAAACTTGAAATTATTGATTCTGTCAGCATGCAATACAGCTGACAAAATGGACGTTGGCTCTATCTAGCACTATGCTGTTCCGAATTAGCCATACATCTGATCTTAAGGCTGAACTCCTCCCTAGTCTTTAGCTAACTTGCACTTATATATGCTTGGCTCACTAAGCATATGATTTACCATTGAGGATAAAACCTATACTCCAAATACTGAAAACGTTTATATATACCGTTAGATTGTACACTAAAAATTTTTAAGGCTACTAAGCGGATAACACCGAAGCGTCAATGCTAATTGGCAGTTTTATAACTTTGTTAATAATTTTAATATTTTATCGTTGTTCCCAACCGAAATTTTTACACTGCCAGAAATTCTCTCGCTTTTGAGATTTATATGAATGCCAGAAGAGGCAAGAGTCAAAGCATTTGAACAAGAGGTTTACCAATATCTGGAAGGAAGAAAGTCACAAAGGCAAGATAACGACGTATTCTAAGAGCTTAACGCACATTTATTTGGTGGGTTAAGTGGAATCTGCAGTTGATATCAGGCTGGTTAATTTGATTTTTTTGTTCTTAGATCACTAATTATTTAAACACGATAATGCCTTTAATACGCAGACCAAAGTTCCTGTTGTCTATTATTAATTAAAATTGTTTAGTTAATTTAAAGGTTTCATTAGGCCCACATTTATTGTTCCTTAATTTGACCACATGTTATATGACAACAGTGATCCAATTTTTGACCGGCAATTTTTAATCATTTCTTGTAAGTTGTGCATCAAATCAAACTCTTTTATACATCGAATATTCCAAAAAATTATAGTTTAAGAAGAGTTGGTTTTTTATAGATATGTCATCAACTTTTAAAGGGTGTCCCATCTTATTTTTTCAGCTGGGCAGTCATGTATAACTCTGTACTGTGTAATAGAGCTGGGTGGTGTTAGCTGGAAATCAAAATTTTTCTCAAGCATTTTGAGGTTATTTAATGTATTGTATTTTCCTGGAAAACTAATTAAAAATGATTAAATAAAATATTTTCTTTAATTAGTCATTTAAGCAATAATTATTAACGCAGAGTAATAGTCTATTCCTTTTTTATTTATTTTCTTTATATTTAAATATTGTGTTATGCAAGAGATATCAATCTGAAGATTATTATTTCCTGTGAATTAGATAATTTTGTATATGCAACCCTTAAGGTACGAGGGAACTGGATTTTCAATTATTTCAATTTCAATTCTTGATTTTTTTGTATATATTCCTTGAAATACCCTTTCTCTACCCTTTTCTTCAGCCAGCACTGACTCTTGTTAAGGTGCAGGTTTAATTATCTGACGTGGAGTAAATTTAGATAGGTAATATTTTATAGTATAATTAATTATATTAATAAATTAATAATATATAATTAAATTATAAGTATAAGTATAGTAAGTATATATAATATAATTAGTGTATATATATATAATATATTATATATTGTAGTTGATATATATAAACTGGCCGGCAGTATTTACTATATTATACTCAAATGATATAATATAAAAAGTCAGGTATTCGGAACCATAGAACTCCTAGTATTAACAATTAATTAAAGGTTATATGGGTATATATGATATATATATATATATATAATTTAGATTATGTTAAACTCGCAGCAGATATAGTTATACGTAATTTTTTGTTTATAAGGAGTTAGTAAAAGTATTTACTAGATAAACCAACGAAATGGAATCCGTTATATATACTAAATAAGATATATAATGCACATTTTATTATATGATATAATATATATATTTTTAGACGATATGTTAACTTTTAGTGCTAGTACAATAAATATAGAGATTAGTAATATAATATTACTGAGAATTTATCTTCGTGCTAGAGTATATATAAATCACAATATGAGATAATATATATATATATATATTTATATATATATATTGTATATACTATATTAATATTATTTGGTATAAGTTACAGGTATAAAGTTATACGCGTATATTTTCAATATAGTATGATATATAGTAGTGATAATATAATACTATTGTATATAGGTACAATATATATATATACACCAATACTCAATTGAATATACTACTACTGTATACTAAGCATATAAAGAAACGTTCCCATATATTACTATAATATGATAAAATGATATATTATGATATACTATATAGCTATTAACAGTAGTATGTCACATAGAGGTATATAGTATAGAATAATTGTACATACTTTGCCAAATGTATAAATTGAATATATTATTTATATTATATATATATAAAGTAATATATTATATGATAACACAGGGCATATTAACGGTAATTAGTTAGCCAATGAGTAATTTCAAATATACAAAACTAATTAGCATAGTTACTTCAATAATTATAATCATAGTATATAATATAATATAAGAATTTTGTTTGATTATTATATTGATATATATATATTATATAATATATATATATATAGTATTATATATATATTATATTATTATTATAAATAGCTTATAATGTAAGAAATTGACAAAGGTTTGCTTTAAAAAAAAATTATAAACATTATATTATATATATATATATATATATATATATAGAAATATATATATATATATGATATATATTATATTATATTATATATTACTCCCAATATATAGGCAAAAGGAGAACCAATTCTAGTTTAATTTGTTTACTTTTCCAGTTGTATTCATAGCATAAGTTGTAAATAAATTGAAATTAGTGTGTTGAGGAATGAATAATTATTTAGACCCTGTTCTTCTTCTTCGTCTTCTTCTTCTTCTTCTTCTTTCTTCTTCTTCTTCTTTCTTCTTCTCCTCTTCTTTTTTTAATCTTCATCTTTCAGCTTCTGTTTTATGCTCTGCGTTAGTCGCACAGAAGTTTTGAATGATAAAGATACTCATTTCAGAATAATGCAAATTTGGCTCTGGAGGAATTAATAAACTATTTACTTTATGCCCGTTTGTATAATATTTGTATCAAGATAAAATGTCCAAGTTTAAGGAAGAAAATTTAGTTATCGTTTGGTAAGTGAAATTTATATATATAGTTATATATAGTAGTTATAGATAGTTTATATATATATTATATATATATGGTATTTTATAAATATATAGTCTATAATAGATATATATATAATAATATATAGATATATTAGTATTTATAATATATATATATACATTTAGTAGTACATATAGATATATAGATATATGTATATATATGTATATTATAGCTCATATATATATCTATATATATATATATATATATATATATATTATAATGATTATATAAATATATTATATATGGTCAGGGTGAGTATATATTATCACAGGTTCCGGCAAGCAGGAGGTCTAGGCAATATTTTTAAGGAGGGTCATGATTGGAAGCTGGAGCCGAAGCCGGGGACCGGAGCCGGAGCCGGAGCCGGAGCCGGGCGGAAGCCGTGACCGGTAGCCGAGCCGCGTGAGCCGGAGATATGATAAAGTTTTAGGAGCCGGAATGGCTGGGCCAATATAAAAGGATATTGTGTGAGGGTGAAGTGACCGTACTCTGAGTATCCTGAATCACGAAGAAAAGCGTTGTTTATAATAATATTATCTCTCATGAGTACTATTAGTTATATAGTATTATTATTTATTATATATATATATTATATTATATTATATATATATATTATATATATATATATATATATTATAAATATAGATATATATATAATATATATATATTATTATATTAAGATAACAGTGTAATAAATAATTAATACTGAATGATATGTATATACTCTCATAGTATATATGATATAATATATCATAGGTTTTACCTAATAAAATATACATGGTGGACTTAAAATAAATAGATAGTGAACAAATATATTAGTCTATGATGTATATAAAATATTACTTATTATGTATGATATATTATATTATACTATATAGATGACATAAACTCAAATTATAAGTAAAAATATAGATTGTACTCATAATTATATTAATAGACTAATCTTATATATTATAGTAAATATTAATTTAATAATATATATATATATATATAATAGATAGGTATATACGCAATGTAACAAAATTCTCTTTTATGTTTGTTAATATTAATTTATAATATTAATATATATAGAGTAATAGTAGTATAATAATATACCTTTATATATATATATTATTATATATAGTAATATGATATATAAAATAATAGTGATAGTATATGACTACATAATTATATTATAGCCTTGGTTTTGAGCTGGATCAAAAGCGCAGAGAGTTACGTAGTTGATATTGATAAAATTATAATGAAAATATGAAGTAGAAATATGATAAAATAATTAAAAGAAAAAAATAGTATTTGAAAATAATTAATAGTCTTCCACATTAGTTGAAATATAGTGAAATTATTAATATAATATATATATCTATAACTATCATTATATTGATATATTATATATATATTATAATTCATATAATGAGTTAATATATTTATTAATATATAGTATTTTATATATCCTCCTCTAAAGGATTATATATCAGTGGCGGCTCGGGGTCAAAATTCTTGAGTAGGCAAATCCAATATTATTATATATATATATATATATATACGTATATACGATATATATATATATATATATTATATATATATAGTTATTATATTATATTATATAAACTGATAACTATACTACGACTATATATATTACTTGTAAGCGTTTTAACTTAAATTAAACAGTATATCAACTATATATAATAATTATATATAGTATATAGTTATAGTACTATTATATATATATATACTATTATATATACTATTATTAATTAATATATCAATATCTATTATCTATCATTATTATAATTATATACTCGGTAATCAATAATATATATATATATTAGCAACAATGCAAAGAGAATGAATTTTATGCTCTATAATAGATATCACTCCACTTGGTGTGCACATATTTCTACGACATTTGAATGTTCAATAGGGCCTACAACACTCGAAAAAGAATTTATTAATTTTTAATGAACTTAAATCGAATACGATTGCCAATATACCCATATTTATAAAACTAACAGCTCAATTTTATTAAAAATGCACAAATCAGTAATAAAATTAATATAATAAATTTGAATATGAAAAAGCGTATGATTACTAAGCTCTAACTCCAAAAACAAAATCATACCCGATTAGATTAAACTTGAAAAGTAAGCTTACTGGGTCTGCAGGAGGCAAGCCCTTACAAAGTAGCCGAGGAGAGTGCTGACTCAACGCGCTTTTTCAGACCTTGATTGTCATATTGATTTTTAATGAAATTATTGAATTAGAATAATATCGGTAAGGAGAGTTTGATTCAAGTTAGCATAAAATTATTAATTAGTTTATATTATATTTATGGTTTTATAATAATTATAATTACTATATTGCTAATGCAATTTAAATGGGATTATTTTATAAAAAAAGGAGCGTGACAGACTACTACATGATTCGTCATCTAGCTAACCATCCAAAAAGAGGCCTAGACTTAAGATAGAATAAGGAAACTATTTCTTAATTGACTAAAGAATAATATTAAAGTAAAGCTAATTGACACCGTTCAATTGCCGGCATATACTATTTTAAAAAAGGAATCGAGTAGAAATTGATGCCGGCATTTAAGCTAGCCTTACAAATCATTATTATATATAAATTAGATATATATATATAGTATATATATAAGTATATATATATATATATATATTACATTAATATAATTTACTAATATATAATAATATATAATATTAATATGATATAAAATATATATATATATATGATATAAGTATTATATATATAGTATTATATAATATAAATTAAATAATATATATTAATAGGTAATATAACTTTTTAATGTAGTAAGTTGATATAAAATAATATATATATAATATATATTATATATATTATATATATATATAGTTATATATATATATATAAATATTATATATAGTAGTGATATAATATATATAATATAATATATATGACTGTATATCATACTGTACTATATACTATATATAATCATACTATATAATTATATATACGTTAATATATAATTAATATAGTTATATACTATATTAAATATATAATATCACTAATATATTATATAGTATTCTTTGCAAAAGGCACAGGAGGCTCTCTAAATATTAATATATATATTTTGCTTATTATATAGTGGAGTATGGCTTGACTTTTAATTATTTTTGGGCTCATTAACACGAAAGTAGATGGTTGTCCTTAGGCTCTTGGCTCATAACCCCCAAAAGCCAGTCACAACTTTATTATTATATATATTGTATATATATATGTATATTCATATATATATATATCTAATAATAATACTAATATATATTTTAATTTTATTATATATCATATTATATTATATATTTATAGTATTATATATATAGGTTTAATATTACTTAGAGTGACACATTTGGTCTTAAACCCTCGATATAACCCTCTGCGTTTCCTTTCTTATCTTTATTCATCACAGGCAAGGTTTCTGCGGACAGTCTCTCGTTATTTTATAAAAAAAAAAAAACGGTTTTAACTAAGTTATGGATATTCACCTTTGAGTTTCAGAAATTATTGAGACCTGTGGTGTTGACTCTCTCATGATTGCCTCTCTTTTGTTGTCAAAGGATTGCCACAATCTTGAGGATGTGAGATATTTTACATTTACATGGTTTATAGTTTTGTCTTTTAGATGTGGCTGTCGAAAACAGAAATGTAAAGCTGTATATATAAATTAATATTAGTTTGAGATTTTTTTGTCTGTTTGTATTATTATATATTATGATAATAACTTAATATGAGTAGATGTAGTTAATAAAGTATAGTATACATATCATATTACCATGATAATATACGTATTTATGACCTAGTCGTTTACGATAATTAAATATTATAATTGTAAATTAAGTTAATAGAATTCTAGATTAATAATTTTTTAACAAACTTTAGTATATAGTATTAGTATATATATATATGAACAGTATATTACAACTATAGTATATTATATAGAGCATGCCGTTTACACATAGACTAGTCAAATTTTCGAAAAGAAAAGAAGCTCTCGCTTAAGTGAAGAACGTGTATTTCTTAGTAATTATAATGAAAATCAATTTACGCTGTATCATTGGATTAAATGTATTATATTTTAGGAGCTCGAGACGGACTTTCGGGACAGGAGGGGGGGCGAAGTACCCCCATTCGGTCCCACCGGGGTTGCCGAGAGACCGGACTCCTTTGCCATCTCTAAGTCATAGGTTGCGGTATTCGGTTAATTAAAAAAAAAAGGAACTAACAGCTTTATTCTCTACATATATGCCTCCTTGAGAGTAGACTGAGACATCATTTTCCAACTTGCCAAATCTGGAAAATTTTATAATTGGCATTCTCTTTTTTTGCTAAGAAGATATTTCTTTATAAAAAACATTGTAAAAATGGGGCTATATAATGTATATATATATATATATATTATAGTACTGTATATTATAATACTGTGTCGTGAGATAATATATATATATATGATATAATGCTATGTAGTTAGCGAACCTATAATAAGATTTAGTTCTATTTCATATTATATTAATATTGTATAATGATAGTATAGTATATATTTATATATATTATGACTCGAAATTATTATATACAAATATTAATATATATAATTAGATGGGCCTCATATTATATATGTTCTAAGATTACAAAACTAGATATTCTCAACTACTATAGTATGATAACCATAGTTATATTATAATTAACCATATATATATGTATAAGATCAATTAATAGTAATTATATTATATAGTATATAATATTCTAACTACTTAGATATATATGGCCTATATATTATACTATATAGTGAATAAATATGATATCATTATTAAATATATGTATTATAGTCATAAGGATATATCAAAAAATATATAGTGTGTGAGCTATACATAAATAAGTTATAAACTGATACTTAGTATAACTTAGATTTATAATATATTATACTAGTATTATATATATATTTTATATATATATATATTAATTATAATGAATCAATATTTATATGTATATTAATTTTATATATAGTATTATTATATATATATATATATATAATTATATTATATATTTAATAAATAACATATAACTCATATATATAGTGTATAAATAGAATATAAGTATATATATATTTAATATAAATTAGTATGTTTACTATTATGATTATTATATATTATACTATATTAAGAAATATATATTATTATAAAAATATTCACCATATTTATATTATATATATAATATTATATATATATATATTATATATATATTATAGTATATATATAGGAGGTATAATTAAAGTACTTAAATATATATTATATATATATCATATAATATCATTAGTAATAGCTTATTACTATTATGTATACATATACCATAATATATATATATATTTAATATTATATACTTAATAAAGACTTAATAAAAGTAGAATTATTTTCATCATACTCCCTTCTCCACTATCGTCTTCCC
>JABUQX010121521.1:0-7500 GCA_015478945.1 Trachelipus rathkii | reverse complement strand
AAGACTTTCCACCTTAGCATTAATATCTATTGCGAAAAAACTTCTAAAAGAAATAAAAACCAGTGCATTCTACCAAGAGGTAATATATTTATTTAATCAATAAATGTAAATGAGAAAACCAGTAAACGAGAGAATAAATGAAAGTACGTTGAGATGGTTTGGTCATATGGAAAGGATGAATGATAGTCGGTTGGATGAGCGGATGTATAGTGGTGAGTGTGTTGGAAATCGACCGGCTGGCCGAGACCGAAGAAAAAGTGGATTGAGTCAGTAAATTAAAGGAATGTCTGGAGGAGAGAAATGTGAGCTTGACAAGGGTGAGAAGAAAGGTGTATAATAGGAGTGAATGGCGGGGTTTTATGAGGGGGTATAGTTGTGGCCCACCTGGGCCAGGGGATAAACCCTACACTGACGATATGCCATGGTGAGGGTCCGTCGCGGTCCTGTGAAGCTCTAGGGTGGATTATCTGACTGCGACGACTTCTCACTAAAAGGTATAGAGGGGGCGGTAAGGCTGGGCTTCTTTTCGACTTATGTCATATTATTCTACTACTTTTCTGTTTCCAGTGCATGTTACGCGCCTTACCTCCAGTCTTGGGGAAAAAAGGTAGGTTTAGGTTATGTTATGTTATATATATATATATATATATATATATATATATATACTATATGATATATATATATATAATATATACTATATAGTATATATATGTAAACTTAATATAGGACCTGACTGTATTCCCCACGAAAATATTAAAACAATTGTTTCTAAATATATATATATATATATTATTATATATATATATATAATAATATATATATATATATATATATATATATATAATATATTATATATACTATAATATTACAGTTGGCGTTATCCAGAATTGTTTTCGGGCGGGGGGCAAATAAAAATACTTCTCCTAATAGTATATATTTATATATATAATATATATATAATATATATATATATATATATATATATATATATATATTATATATATATATATAGATATAATATATATATATACCTACATATATATATATATATATATATATATATATATATATATAATATATATATATCATATATATAATATATATATAAATATATATATATATTTATATCATACCCTATATATATATACCTATATATATATACCTATATATATATATATATATATATATATATGATATATATATTATTAAGTATATATTATATATATAATATATCATATATATACTATAATTTATATATATATATCAATATATATATATATGATATATATATATATTAATATATATAATAATACTATAATATATTATATATACTATACTATATATATATCATTATATATATATATATATATACGGATATATTAAAGTGGAAAGACAAAATATTTAAATTCCTAACAAAAAATGTGAAGAATTTATATTGAATTCACTACAACACCACCCTACACTAAATTTGTTAAATTTAAATAAAGTCCGAGATAACATCTTCAATTTTTTATTTTTAAATTTCGATGCATGTAGAGGAGGGCAAATCCAAGTAAGGCTTTCATCTCCAATAGTATTTCTCAAGTAGGTTTTCAGAGTCTTAATGTTGAACAGCTTCTTTCTACTGAAGCATGAAACACGGGTAAAACTGCCAGTATTTGCAACAAGATTCAAATATTTGGAAATTGTGACTGGGGCGAACAAGAAACTAGTACATCTATTGCGGTTTTTGGGCGACCTGTGCTGTCGATTGCCATTTCAACTTCCATAAAATCTCCCATTCTGCTTTACTAAATCTTCATTGGGCCTTGCGAGAATCTTCCGTGTAAAATATTACACAATCTTTTATCATCTCATATGGCCGCATTAGACCCGTTGCGTTGCACAAATGCAAGGTAATTAAAAAACTTCTCGCCTTAATGCTGATATAAATCATCAAAATATTTTATAAATGATGTGCGGATAAAAAGTCTGTGGGGTTGGAAGTATGAATGTTGGGTCTGTATTTTTGGAATTTGTTAATTCTTAGTACAGCAATTTCAATACTCAGTTAAAATTCAGATGCGCTTACACATTCTTCAAAAATCATCTGAAACTCTAATGTTGCATTTTCTCTGATGGTTTCAAGTTTAGTTTTATCTAATGGACTTACGAGATTTGTTCCTGACAGCGACGAATTATATAAAATTATTTTAACTTCTGCACTTTATATTTTTAACGGATATGATACTTAAAAATTTTTAGTGTCTAGAAAATTTCGGGGGGGGCCCAAGGGCCCCCCTGCCCCCCCCCCCCAAATACGCCACTGTATATATATATATTAGAAACTTCTTTATTCCTACTTTTCATCAACGACTATGTTAGCTGCACTTCTTACTCTTTTCACTCTTATGCCGATGACTTAACTCTTCATTCCTCCACTCATTTCAAATGTGTTCCATCGTTTCTATCTACAGCTGCCTATCGTCTACAGCTTTCCGATTCAATTCTTATAGATCTGGTCGAGATTTCTCAGTGAGGTAACCTCAATCTTGTGAAATTCAACTCTTTTTTAAAAACTCAACTTCATATCTCCCTCTCTAAAACATCCCCCAACTGTCCTGTTCCCTTCGACGGCTCTAACATTCCACCTGTAAGCAACATAAACTTTCTTGAGCTGAACATAAATAGTGAATTGTCTTGGAGACCTCAAATCACATTGGTTGCTAAAATGGCCTATAGGTAGCTGGGAATTCTGTTCAGATTGCGTGATTTTTTTGTTCTGCTCAGATACTCTAGTTATGTGAAGGTCTTAGTGGCCCTTGTATGGAATATTGTTCTCACATTTGAGGTGGATCCGGTTAGACACTTCTTTTGGATAGGGTTGAGGCTAAGGCTAAGAGACTTATAAACTGTCCAATACTTTCTGACTCCTTTGACCCTCTTTCTCTTCGACGTGACATTGGCGCCACATCTCTTTTCTATAGGTATTACAGCGGCAGGAGCTCGAGAAAATTGACCTCTCGCATTCCTCCACCACTGCGTCACCTTCTTAACACAAGTGGTGCTTTACTCTCACATGAATATTGTGTGAATATTGGAGACTCAAGGGTTGCTCGTTGTGATGCCTCCTTCTTTCCAGCCACATCTGTTTTGTGGAACTCTTAGCCTTCACCTATTTTCCCGGCAGTATTCAATCTTCCTCTCTTTAAGTCTCACGTCTGCGCCTACCTCAGGGAATTGCGTTAGGGCAAGGGACTGGCTGGGTTTACTTTCCATTTGTTATTTTGTTTTTCTTTTTGGTATTTTTTTTTAATTTTTTTTTTGCCCCTCCTTTTGAAAAGGGCCATGCCCGTGAGTGGTGGCATATTACCATGATTAAACGATTTGAATCAAAAGCAATAAGAAGAATTTTCATCTCATGTGATTCGCTTCTTGGTAATAGGTCAATGGGTAATGCCCAAAAGAAAGGTATCGAGAGTGAACGATTATTATAGATATAAAAACACTTCTTCTCACCAGGGAGAAAGAGGTCCTCAAATTTATGTAAAATAATTGGAAGTAAAAAATAATATAGAAATTCCGTCAGAATGTTCAAGTTTTTCCAAACTATTTTTTATTTTCGTATTTTTTTAAAAAGTTCTTTCATCAAAATTTTTCAATATTCATTATTTAAGTAAAAAAAAAGATGTTCTCTTTTACAGAAAATGTAACTGAATCATTAAAATATATAAGAAATGTTTTCAATTGGAGCTCTGAAGTCGAGTTTTTTTTTAATAGTTCAATAACATATATATACCATTATATATATATAATATATATATATATATATCATATATATTAATAATATATATATATATATATATATATACTATATATTATATATATATATATATAATATATATATATATATATATATACTATATATATATATATAGTATATATATTATAACATAATATATATATATATATATATATATATATATATATATATATATATATAATATATATATATATATATATATATATATATATATATATATATATATATATATATATCATAATTATAAACATATATTATTTCAATCACTCTTTGTGATATATATATAAATATACTATATATATATACATTATATATATATGGATCTATGAAATCATATTATTTTTATAATATATTATATATATATATATATATATATATATATATATATATATATATATAAAGGATCCGCGTAACACAGGCATTGTTGCCATTGACCCGAGAGTGAGCGGAGATGCGCGACTGAGGTATCTGCCTGTCACAGGCGGTACTTATTCCTATTGAATAGAGCACTCTTTCATAGGTTTAAGTCGGGTATCATTTTAGCTTATCGTTGGTCTAGTGGTAACACGCTTGGCATACCGTCTGCGAGGGCCCGGTATCTAATCCTGGTAAGTGAAGAATCACTCAAGGAGTTATTTTATCTATACAAATTGAACTGCTGTTTAATTGCAGTATTTACACCTATACAAAATGTACTCCGATCTAGAGTGGTCTCTGTTAAAGTAGATCGTATCTACTGGTAACAACCTACATATGAATAATGAAACACTAGAATAAAATGGATATTTTACTAGAAACTTAACCCTAAATTACACATGCGTGTTTACACATCGAGATTCACGCTTTCTATATTTGTAAACAATAATAAACAAGACTATGATGCATTTTATAAAAATACGGCCATGTTGCCAGAATTCTTGTTACTGGCAAAGAAGCCAAAACAAAATACATAAAATATATTTTTTCATAGAATAAACAATATTGTTCAACACTCCATCCCTTTTGCTTATTTCTGCCACGCCTGCCGTAGCCACCAATTTTCCGTTCAGCATCATTGATCTTGGTTGATGTAGAGGCTTTGTGAGTCCATCTGCAAGTTGATTCTCACTGCTAATCTTGAGTACTTCTATTTCATCATTTTGAACTTTTTCTCTAATGCTTGGTCCTTTTGTGAAATTCTGGATTCTTACTGAGTTTAATAGCTGCTTCATTGTCAATCCAAAGAGTAGGTTTCTTGAAGACTTCTGTAATTTCTTCCAAAAGTTGATGAAGCCACACAATTTCTTTTGTTGCTTCACTTGCTGCCATAATTTCAGCTTCTGTTGTTGAAATAGCAACTGAACTTTGCTTTTGACTACTCCATGAAATTGCTCCTCCAGCATATAAACAAACAATTCCAGTTGTTGAAGTACCCTTTCTTAAGTCCCCCAGCATGACTCTGGCATCACTGCTTACCCTTCCAGATGATCTTGTTCAGAATCACATTTATAAATAATACCCTTCTCTTGTGTACCCTTCAAATATCTGAACACTCTTTTAACTTTTGTAACATCTTCTATTGATGGATTTTCTACACTTCTGGCAAGATAATTAACAGCAAATGCAATATCTGGTCTTGTTGCTGTTGCAAGATATAGAAGAGCTCCTATTGCTGATCTGTAAGGGAAACTCTCCCTGGCTTCAATGTCATGTGTAACATTATCCTTTAAAATGGGTGTTGACACTGCATTGCAATTTTCCATACCAAATTCTTTTAGTATTCTTTTAGTATAACATGACTGACTAATTTTCTTTGAACCATCATTTCTTGATTCAATTTCAATTCCTAAAAAATATGTTGCAGATTTATATGTTATTTTGAATTCCTTTTTTTAATTCTTTCTAAACAAATTTCTTGCAATTCTGCTTGACTTGTTGATGCAACGTAGTCCATCAGTCAACACTATAATGCCAAGTATGATTTTATGTGCTCCATGCCTGATTTCTTATGTCAAAACAAGCGACTCAAGCTGTACTTTTACCAAAATTAAGATTTGAAAGAAAGTTTCCAAGTTCTTTCCATTCCCAGCATCTTGCGTGCTTTGCTTAAGCCCATTACAAACTGCGCTCTTTAATTTGCCATACTTTGTCTGTCCCACTTTTTCTTCAAAAACCTTTGGGTTGTTCATATATCAGTTCTTCTGATAAATCTCCATAAAGAAAGCTGTGAAACATCAAATTGTATTAAGGACATATTTTCTTTAGTTGCTACACTTATTAAAGTCCTTACAGTACTCTTATTTGCTACTGGACTGAATGTTTGCTCATAGTCAATTCCTTTATGCTTGACTATACCTTTTGCCAACTATCTCTGCCTTTATATTTGTCAACTGTTTACCCATCTGCGCATTCATGTTTTAATTTTATTAAAATCCTTTCTCCCTTATTTGTTTTCAATTGCGCTTTTCCTGCCTGGTGGTAATTCAAACTACGTTCCAGTTTGATTTTCTTTCAATGATTTACATTTCATTTTTCATTGCAATTAACCCATTTTTTTTCTTATGCTTCTCTGCATAGCTTTCTTTATAACTTTTCAGGTCTCTTCCAATCTTCTTAATAAGTAGATAGTACCTGTAGTCATCAAAACCTGATGGCTTTTAATTACTGACTGTCTCTTAATTGTTTTGTGCTTACTATTCTATCTTGTTCTTCTATTTCTGAACCAGATTTCTACTTTCTGTATCAGATTCTTATTTCTGTATTCCAGATTCTATTTCGCTATCAGCAATTCTGTTTCTATAATCACGATTCTATTTCTGTAGTGATGATTTAACCTAATTAAGAATCGTACCTGTCTATCAATTTCTTGTATTTTTTCATTTGATTCTTTCTTTTATTTTCTTTCGGATCTATCTCATCTGATATTGACATTGCACAAGTTCTTCTTTTTCAAATACTACATCTCTGCATCTAAAAACAAAATTATTTGCTTGATCATTATATTCTGTAGCTTCATCTCCATCATAACCAATTAAAACACCTGATTTTGCTTTTGGGTCTAACTTTCTTCTTTTCTGATCTGGGATCCACCCACTGCATGCTGTTCCGATTACACGTAGATGCTTGATTCTGGGCTTTCTATCATACCAGATTTCAAAAGGCGTTTTCCCATCAACTGTGGATTTTCCAGTTCTATTTATTATATATGCTGCTGTGTTAATTAATTCTGCCCAACACTTCTGTGGAAATTTTACTTTCGAATACATGAGTGATCTAGCCGCTTCAACTAGCGTTCTATTTTCTTTTTCCACTCTATTTTGTTGTGGAGTATATGGAGCCGTTAACCTTTGTCTTACACCATATTTATTTAAAAGCTTTTTAACTAACTTATTATTAAATTCTAAGCCATTATCACTAAAAAATTCTCTGATTGGATGTCCTTGTACTTTTGCTTCTTCAAGTACTTGCTCCAATTTTCCTACAACTTCTGATTTTTCTTTAATAAAATATACAAATCTCATTTTTGAGAAATCATCTTTGAAACATACAAAATATCTATAACCTGAGTTTGATAATACTTGAAATGGGGTCCACAAACATCTGCAAATAGCAATTCTCCTTGTTTAGTACTATTTGGTCTTTTTCCAAAATTCTGACGATGCATTTTTCCATTTATACATCCTGTACAATTTCTGTTATCAAGGTGAGTTTCAATATGG
>JABUQX010121520.1:17500-32243 GCA_015478945.1 Trachelipus rathkii | reverse complement strand
CATTATTACTTCGTTAATCAGATTTGGTGTTTGTGTTTTCGCATTTATCGTGAAACGCTTTTAACGTTTTCGTGCGCCCTTCAATATATATATATATATATATATATATATATATATATATATATATATATATATATATATATATAATTATTATATAATAAATAAATATATATATTACAAGTTCAAAGTTTAGAAAACAAAGGATATAATTTAATTAATAAAATATCATTCGATGTTTCTACTACTACTACTGACACTACTACTACTACCACTACTACTACTGCTACTACCAGCGTTATAACTATTATACGCTTGAGGTCATAATGTATTCTTCTTCTTATTCTTCTTTTTATTCTTCTTCTTATTCTTATTCTTCTTCTTCTTTAGCTATCTATGCACATATACCGCTTATCATGTCAGCCTTCACTTTTATTTTACCACTACTACTACTACTACTACTTTACTGCTACTACTGCTACTACTTTCTACTACTAATACTACAGCTACCAATGTTATAACTGTTCTACGAGTGTTATTTCGTTAAATGCGTGTTCTGCTAGGACATAAAACAGTAAATCAGTAGTAAAACAATGCAACAGTAAAAATACGGTATAGACCGAGTTTGGGGAGCACGCAGTTGCGGTATTTGTTTTTACTGCTTTAGGATCAGCAAAACATTGTTTTATTGAAATTTGACAGCTTTTTCTTTGAAAACAAAAGCTTTAACAATGAAACAAGTTTCAGTAAATAAAATAACAGGAATCATACCATTATGTGGCTCTAACTACATACATCTTTGATATAGTAAGTCGATAAGCAAGTTTTTGGTGCAGAGTACCTCCATCTCCTATCTCTTTTCAACTCTATCCTTTACCCCCTACATTTTACTTCATCATCATCTCTGTCATTCAGCTAAGAACTCATTTAGCAGTACTGAAAACACATATACTAAACCTGTTATTATTACATCCCATGTGAGACTTCTTCTTTTTTCATCTTCTCCATATATATATATATATATATATATATATATGCTGCTATATATATATATATAACTCTCTCTTACCTAACTTATATGTAACCTTATATATATATATATATATATATATATATATATATATATATATATATATATATATATATATACTATATATCTAATATCTTGTTATACTTAGCTATCCCCTGTCTCATTTGATCTGGCTATGACGTCACTATAATTGGTAAGTACAATTAAAACACACACACACACACCATGTTTAATAATCAAAAATTGATGTTGTGACAGTAAAGACGTAAGGACGTAGCGCACAGAGGGGTGGTGAGGGGGGGACCCCTTCACCGCACAGCTTGCGCAACGCGACGTTAGGGGTAGTAAAAACACGTTTTTACGTACCCTAGGAGACGTAAGCCGTAAAGACATATCGCCAGGAGGGGGGTGAGAGGAGGACCCCTCCTGGCGCAACGCCTTTACGTCCTCACGGTCACTAAAAACACATTTTTATTCAAATTTTCCCATAACCAGCGAAATATTTTTGCGTTCGCGCGTGCGGTCGCTTTCGCGGTGGCGGTCGCTTTCGCGTTAACTGAACCCGAGGCTTTTGAACCCGAAGTCTTTTGAGCTGTCGACGCGGGCGGTGCAGTACACTTGGCAAGTGTACTTAACGAGTAACGGCACTCATGTTAATGAAAGTAGCTTAGCTAACAAAGGCTCAGCTACTTTCACTAAAGTAGCTCAGCTACTTTCTTGTACGAGGCGTAGCCACGTACATGAACCAATGTACGTGGCTACGACACGTACAAGGGATAGCTAGCAAAGGGGGGTAGGGTGAAAAACGCTTAAACACAATCACATGGCTAATGTACAGAAATATGGGCAGTGCCCCAGAGTAGTGTTCCCGACATGCAAAAGTACCCAGGAACGTAGCTCACACAGGATAGGTGCTGGAAAGCACCGCACGAAAGACGATGGCTTAGCTGGAACCTCGTTCCTGCTTTGCCATGATGACGAGAACAAAGGGGGGTAGGGTAAAAAATGTTCGTGAATGTATATGAGCATGTGCTCACACACACACCCACGTATGGCGAATCATTATAGAAATGGGGGACCCCAGAGACCAACCCCAAACTCCAAACAACTAAGGATGAAAAGTAGCAAAAAGGCTCACCCAGTTAGGTGGCAAATATCACTCAGGCAAGACCCGTAGGCGGGGTGGGCGCGGGCCGGGTTATAATTTGATTACTTCATTGGGGTGGGGATGATGAACAAGAAGGGGAGTAGGGTAAAAACGCTCATGAAAGTACGTGAGCATAGGCTCATAAACACATACGCACGTTCATGTGGCAGATAAATAGAAAGACAGGGGCCCGAGGGGACCAGCCCCAGTGGAAGCTGAACGCGAAAGTACCCCAAAGGTAGGGCACGTGGGTACGTGCCCAAATATCACTCACGTAAGACGCTGGCCGGGCTCGAACCGCCGCTACCCGCGATTCCCTGGGGTTTGTAGTTGTTACTACTACAGACAAGCGCACAAAATGTGATTTGAAACTGCAATTGTCCCAGAAAATCTATAAGAACATTCAAAACTTTGAGAGGCTGTAATTTTTTTTCCTAAAGACGTCACCCATTTGTGTTTCTTTTTTTTTCTTTTTTATTCTTCATCATAATTTTTTTAAGAATCTATACTGATTTTTATAAAAATCTAAGGTATAGCGGTTCAGCTATATAATTACCAAGAAAATAAGGTAATAGCCAGAAAAGGGCAATCCTATCAGATATCCATTAATTATTTTTTCCAACAATCGTCATTTTTCGGGTATCTGGGCTACCCATATATATAAATATATTTTGTTGGAAAACGTAAAAAAAACTTTGACTTCGGCTACAATGACATAAAATATTTTTAAAAAATGAAAATTTTTTATAATTACGTATATTTTAACTTAAATGTTTTATTTAAATTAAAGAGTAACAAATATATTTCATTCTAAAACGTAAATTTTGCGTTTATTCGTAAACGTAAGTTATCACCAAAAATTTTGACTTTGCCATAAAATTGTTTTCCAAAAAAAAAAAAAATTTTTTTTTAGTAAGTACGTATATATTTCCTTATTTTTTTTTTTACTACACGAATACCATAGGGTAAATGCACAGCAGGTTGGCGTACATGCATGGCAGAAAGCTGGTGAAGCACTTCAAATGCGCGTTGCGCGCGAGCGGTGCTGTCCGGTTGCTATATGGCACGGCTCGCGCGCATTTGAAGCGAGCGCTTCAACGAGCAGTCAGGCTGCCATGCATGTACGCCAACCTGCTGTCTATTTACCCTATGGTATTTGTTTAGTTAAAAAAAAAGATATATATATATATATATATATATATATATATATATATAGGATATATATAATTATATATATATATATAGTTATTATATAATATATATAAGATATATATATAGTAGTAACAATTTAGCAAAATAATTTTTTATGTTGATGTGTAAGCATATAATTAAATTACAAAGACTTTATTTGTTTTTGTTTTTAATATCGATTGCGTATTAACAGTCAAGACACATCTGGCGCGAATTCAAACGGACACTGCAAAACTATCTTAGCATAGCAAATGATTATAAAATGCGATTATAGCTTGTGTGAAGAATAGTGAGATATGGGATGGAGTAGGATTACACTTAAAGCGGACTATTTACCAAGTATATAGAGTAGAGTAGTACTGAGGGATGAGCGAGTAGGGATATAATACGTATACGGTAGTAAGTAGTGAGGTATAGAGAATAGTATAATAGATAGGAATATAAGTATATAGTGAGGTGAAGTATATATGAGGATATAATATATATCAGTATAGATAGGGAGTTAAAAGGTGATGATATTCAGGGTAGTAATTTTTTTTATTATGTTTTATTATTGATTTTTTAATATTGTTTTTTCTTTATATTTTTGTTTCTATGTTTTTTTGTGTTTCCTTATATCACGTTATACGGCAGGCGCGAGCTACACGGTGGCATGGAGCGCCTCTCACATATTTCAAAGGGAAAGGGTCACCCAGGAAGATGAAGTAAGAATAGAATACAGGACGATGCACTCACGCCAAGCCCAATAGAGACCTAAGCGTCAAAGAGTGCTGCTCTGGAGGATGGTGCGAACAGAACGTGGGGTGTAAAGAGGGGAAAGGAGATTAAAATAATAAACAAGGTAGGGTGAGAAAAGGACAGAAGATGGTCAAGGAAGTGTCCACAGAGCAGAAAGTGGCTGGAAGAGAAGAGAGGGGGTTCTACCATCACGAGACAGCCGGAGGTCTAGGGTATTGTTCAATGCTTCGACGCAAGGAAGATTCAGTGGGCGGAGAAACATGCACCCCCTATAGTATGTGGCGGAGACGGGCGACAAGACAGAAGTGAGAGTGGATCCGTGTAATAAGCGTGTAGCTGGACAAAAGGAAACGAAGATACCATAGTGGAGCGAGGTCGTACCGTAAGTGCTCAGGTACCAGTATAGAAAGAAAGAATGAGTGCGCGCCAATCGTCGAAAACGGTCGCAGGGAAGGTGGAGGAGAGGGGTCACAGGAGGTGTAGTAAAATGGAGTAGGGCGCGGACAGAGAGGTTGGATATCGGGCTAAAGTCTCGGTTAGGCTGTTAACGAAGCACTCGGCATGACTTACAATTAATCTCGAAGAGTGAATAGCGCTTTACCGCCGTGAGCCGCACCCAGGCGACTGTAGGAAGTGAGACTAGTACTCTCATCTGGGCCAAGGACGAGGCTGACTTAAAGGCCCTGTTATAATGGGGTAACATGCGGAAAATAAGCTGGCAGGACAGGTAAGCCTGAAGGAAATTTCTCCGCAACCTGAACAGAAAACTGCCCAGTTTTCGTGAGGCCCACCTAGCAACCTTTTATTTGATATTGAGGTTTCAAGATGAATTTTTGTTTATGTCAGACCAATGAATGTTTATGTTGTTCTATATCAGGTTGTAGCTTTAATGTCGTCCTCCGAAAGAACCGGTCGCAATTAGAAAAAATAGCTGTACAATCCTGTCTAGGAGCGGTGCCTTTTGATGATTGCGGCGATGAATAAATCTGAGGTGTGAGTCAGAGAGTTGAATTTTACACAGCCGCGTCCTGATGGCGGCCGCGCAGCCGGGAACCCTCCAAGATGGACAAGCGAGGTCAGGAAACAAAAGAAAGAATCAGAGAAAAGGCATTAAGAAAGAACGGATAGAGTGCACCAACTCTAGATGTGCAAAAAGAGGAGCCAAATTTGAAATGAGTATGGAAGAAAGTTCAGGCATTCATTGAGCCAGCATAAGATTAGTAAGAAACAGAGTTAGAAGTTAAACAGCTGAGGAGATCGTTGAAATGAAAGTTAAGAAATAGAGATTAAGAAGGAGAATATAAAACAAGAGAAACCTGATGAGAAACACACACAAGTTATTACAGGATTAAAGGAGAGAAGAAGTCGCTTCATTCAATGAGTGCTGATACTAATGAGCGACCAGAGAGAAAAACTGACAAGAAGAAGGAGGGTAGAAAAGGAGGAAAATCACCGAAAGGAAAGGGAGCTTAGAGAGTAAAGCGAGGCAATGCCATAACTACGAAATCAAAAAGTCACAAATTAGATATATATCGAGTGCCCACCACACCAAGATGCTCCCCAATTAGCTCTAAGGGCAGATAGAGCACATAAATATCAGTAATGAATAGGAAGTATGTCACCAGTTACACTTCGAGCGTCGAAAGCCACATACTGATGATATACTGAAGAAGGAATGAGCACTCAGATGATCCAGAGAGAGAGAAGAATGAGAAAGTAGAGAAGAGTTTCAAAGATTTTAGATAATAGAATACAAGTGAGAGCAAATGGGAACGATAGTAGGAAGGATCAGAGCGGCTGCCCATTGTAATCGGGATTGGAGTTGGACATTGGGACGGCAAGCGTCCAGCACTGAGTTGAAAACAATGTACTAGTATTGAGGCATAGAAGGTAGAGTTGAACGAGGACAGAGGGCCAGCTTACGGATAAAGCACCACTTCCTACAAAAACTACGAGGGAGGTAATGACCATGTCACTGGCGTCAACTATAGCGAACTTCCTTGACACTCATAGGATCTCAGAAATCCCACATGCACCCTGATTCATGCGTTAATCTGACGGGAATGAGGCATAGGAAAAACCTGAGAGGGATGGAAGAAGCAAGGAGGAGGGATGCCGGAATTTGATGACCAGTGAGTAGAATAAGATGAAAAAAGGAGGCCGAATGAAGAATTAAGGCCGTATTGCAGTAGGAGAGATAGTCTGACAAGAACTGATAGAAGCGAAAAGAGGATGGAAAGGGGCAGGGAGGTTTACACAGAGAGGTTATTAATGAGATGGTAAATTAACGGCGGAGAGGAGGAACCAAGAGAAATTCTGATGATCGTGAGAGACGCAAGGTAAGGGGTGTGTCGCACTGTTCTTTTAATAATGGTGGAATTGAGAGCGCTTAGCCTGTCGGAAGTAATAGAACTCTGCCAACGATCGGCGGAGCAGCAAAGGGAAGATCTAGATCAAGATGGTGATCGGAAAACGAGGCAGAATTATTAATCCTGACACCAAGATAGGGCAATGTCTACATATCCTAGATAGAGGCGAGCTTCCCCAACGTCGAACTGCATTGTTGTTGAGATCGAGATAAAGAGTTTAGGTAAGATGAGATGACACCCGCTCATTACGCCGTACGACGGATTACGGGCGCTCACGCACCAATGTTCCGATGAGCGTGCACCGAAAACGTCGCTCGAAGTCAAAGCAAAGGTAATTACCCGGCAATTAGTTTGAAAGAAAGACGAGACGCAACGACCCCCACAGTGTGAGCCGCGATAAAAGTGGCCAGAAAGTGCCGTGTGCGGGCGAGGTGCAGTGGCGTGAGTAGAGCTGGTGGAGAAAAGAAGGTTTTTAAAGTTAAAAGGGCTACAAGATATGTGCGTGCGAGAAGAGACGGAGTAGGAAGGAAAGAGATGGAAGGTTGTATTGGTTATTGATCGAGAAGTTGAGTAGTGGCATGAACCGCCCAGGCTTGCGCCGAGGTCCGAGGAATGCCGGTGTGGCGATTCTGGGAAGCGCCTGTGCGGTTCTTGAAGGTTAAGACACTGATCCCAGATCGGTGTGAGAATACTGATATGATATTTGGCCTCCGTCCCTCCCGTGGTCACAGTTATGAGTAGATGCCCAACTCACATCAGTGTAAGAGTAGATACGTTGAATTTATCACCTATAAATAATGATTCTCAGCATTGGATGGAGAAAAAGGTATACATAAGTCTTACATGAGAAGTAGAAAGATATCAAAAAATGGAGGTGGAAGAAAAATCTAGGTTCTCGTTAGTAGGGATAAGCAGTAGCAGAATAAACAAGTATATGGAAATGTGATAGTGAATAAAGATAGGATAAGAGAGATTTTAAGCCACAGATCAAAATCGAAAAATTTAGGAGGATGTCAGAATTCTCAAGGAACGTGTTACAGGAAGTGTATATGTTGTAATATAGGCACAAGACGTACCACCAGAAAATATAGAAATATATACTGTATAGTATATATATATACCGATTATATAAGATATATATATATAATGAGATATAAATAGTAAGTTAGATAATACCATAACGTATAAAATATATATATATTACTCAATAGACAATAATCAACAGAATAAAACTATCACTGGTAAAATTCTCACTAGCCGAGTGGGCGGATAAACGGGCTTAATAATGGTAGATAGTATGATATAAAAAAAAAAAAGGAAAAAAAAGAGGTCAGGCCGGATGAGATAAGTACTAATATAACTAGTAATATTAAACGTATTTACATCAGTATAATCTAATTATGTGCTAGTTTTTTTTGCCAAAAGAAAAGAAAACAATTTAAAATTTTCAAAAAAGGTTTTCTCCTTAAGAGAAATTTTAGTAATACAAGAGTCAATTAAAGCAGCTCAACACTACACACGACACAGCACACACGACACACACAACACACACACACACACACACACAGAACACACACACATCACAACAAATCACCAACACAAGGTGGTAAGTATCTTTCTAATTGTACTTATGGACGTCGTTATAATATATAAAAGTCATCGTTTTTTCAATGCGTTAGATTATTCTTTTTTAGGATCTATTTCGACTACTTTTATCAAATATACCTAGATACCATCATTGAAACAAGTGCATCACAGTAATATAATATTACCATTAATGTTTAAATATGATACAATGAGTTTAGCCCGAGTATACGTTTCGATTAATATGATAAATATTTATATTGATATATATATAAAATATATATATTAATTAATGGATAATAATATAATAGATAGATAAGATATTAGTACCTGCTAGTAAAAGGGTGATAAATAATAATAGTGACTGATAGGTACCTAAGAAGGGCTGGAGATATATAGTGATGTGGTAAGAATATAAGCAAGTGCCAAAAGAAAATAGAAGTGACATAGAATAATATATCCAGATACTTTATGATTTCCGCAACGACAATAAGCAGTAGAGTGTCAAAGTTGTCGAATGGCCCAAGTCGAAGCAAAGTCGAAATGAGGGCCCGAGTTAGGATTGCAGATAAGTTCGGTATGGTGAGTGCGAGCGGAGAGGAACGTGCCATAACAGCTTGTTATTCTATTAATTCATTCATGTGTAATTTGTAACTTTGAATATAGGTTTATAACTATTTGTCGCGTGAAGTTAAAAGTAATTGATGATGGTAATGTCGGAGATGGAAATGAGACGCATATTAAGGAAAAGGAGTAGTGAGAGAGAATGTAAAGTAATAGGACCCTGAGTTATTTCCTACCAGTCAATCAAGTAACAGCTCGTGTTATAGTCTATGTTTCTTATAAAATTGAGAAAAATATGTATGAAAATAAATCTAAACATCTTGATCTGATGGTTGGCAGAATGTGACGTGCGAATATTAGTGTGGCGTAGAGTGTAGCTCCTAGCCCTATTTCTTGTTTGGTCTGATGTGTGTGACTTGAAGAGAAAGTAGCTGTTGAGTTTTGAGATTGTTAAGAAGAAAAGGAGCCAAGAGCAAGTAGCACGAGTAATGAGAGGAAGCTAAAAAAGAGAAGAAGAGGAAGAGCTAAGGGAGGAGAGACGAAGTTGCAAGCAAAGGAGGACGTAGACACTATGTCAGAGCAGTGTTGATGCTGGGCGAGTTGATGAGCAAATACATCAAAACATGCTGGAGCAGACCAGCTACTTTAAAAATATTTTTAGGTTGGCAGAAGCAGTATAAAATGTAAGAGAGATAGGAAAGAAATTATTAAAACAAATAAATAAAAACCTAAAAAAAACTGAAACCAAAATACAAGGAGAACATTGTGTGAAATGGAAAACTCTCAAACCCTAAGAGCATAGGCAATATTGGCTATACAGCTGCGTGATAGAAGAAATCAACGAGTTTTGGAGAATGCATTCGTAACGGATACCTTACATATGGAAAGAATGTAAAAGAGGAAGAGTCAAAATAAAATAGAATTATTAGTTAATAAAGGGGCAACTGATATGGTAGGTTGGTATATGAATAAAGTAGAAGGGAACTAATTTTAGAGAACAACATGTTCTATACCCTCCGTACGTCTTATAAGATTCAAAGAAATAACATCAGACTTTCACTTAACAACTTTTCTTTTTTGTTCATTAACTTTAACTCAAAGAACTACCCCAAAGTGGGGATAAGTACCTGCATCCAATGTGGCAGGGTTTTCGAGGGTCCTCGGGAAAACCTTACCGGAGGAACTAACGTGTAGGACATTCCCCCCCTTCCTGGAGGGTGGGTAAGAGGTTTCTTCCCCAACCTCCGCCTTCTTTGTAATTGGGTGATCGGCATGGGGTTGCCTCCGTGCCCCTCCCTACGGGGTATGGAAAAACGTCCCCCCCTGTGTTTCCCCGTCGGCTCGAGAGCCCCCTAAGTTGCCGTGTAATACCTTTACAAATAAAGGTGATAAATGAAGTATATATGATTGTTTAGTGGCAGTTTTTATACCAACATATTATAAGTATATAATATTAATAATAGTTAGTATATATATAGTTTTGAAACCTTTTTTGTATAGTATTAAAGTTAGTATAGAGGAGTTAACAATAATATATGTGAGGTTTTATATTTATTTATTATAAATAAGCATTGGAATAACAATCCCTGAGCCTTGTTATGATCCAGATGAAGGATTATGAAATAGGCCATGATATAGGGTTGACAGCTCCCATTACCCAAGTAGTACACATCCTTGGATACGTATTACTATGTCCCCCGGTTAACTACGAGCCTCCGCGCTCTCAAGGATAAAGGATATTACTAACTACGCCAACAAGTTAATTTATATTATATAAATAGAATATAGTTGAAGTCTATCTGACAAAAATATTTTATAAGATTCCTATAACAGTCTGTTAAATTATTTTTTAACATGTTCCGCAGTCGTTGGTTATGCCATGAGATTTTCCAACAATGTATTCCTTTTCTCACTATATTGATTACCGCAGAGTACTGATATATATGTAGTATTAAGAAAATTGAACTCATTTGTGTCATCTATCTATTAGGTAGTAGCTGCGCATTACATTTATATAATTATAATATAAATTATAAATTATATAAATATATATAATTAATTAAATTTATAAATATAATATATATATATAATTTAAATAATATATATATATTATATAATATTTAGTATATAATTATATAATTTAGATATATATTTGAATTATATATATATTTATATATCTTCATTTTGAAATTATTGTTATGTGTTTACCAACATTAAACATGTGTTCAATTTTATTAATTATTATTATATATTGAATTTTGAAATATTCATCTTGATATTGTTATTATTATTATTAGTATAATTAACATGTGTTCAAGACATATCTCTAATTAATATATTAAATTATTATTAATTATTATTAATTGTTGCTACTACATACTATAATACCATTATAGTTTATGTTAAAGATGAGTTTTATCTTGAATTACAAATATGCGAACAAGCAGAAAACGAAATGTTAATCTATAATGTGTTGAATAATATAAATGTCTAATATAATTATAAATATAGGGATCCAGATCTTAAAGAGAAATCGACAATATAAATGGTCAACACTCGTATCATAATTCTTTTTAAATGAAAACCGATTTAGTTTCCAGGAATCATATTTAAAATTATTTTCTATTCTGTAATAATTCAAAATTATTACACCACTGTCATTCTTACATCATCATTTATCGGTTTGCGAAATCACAAAAGGAGACATAGTATATAATATATATATATATATTTAATTATATATATATATATATTATATATAGTAATAAAACTTTTATAATATAATTAATCATAGCAGTATAAACTGAAGTTTATTACTATAATAAATTATATATATAATATAATATAGTTAATAATGACCTATATAATATATAATAATAATAATTGCTGTGAGCAAACAACATTGAGCCTATATAATAGTAATAATAATATATTATATATTATAAATTGTATGAATTAATATTAATATAGTATAATCATAGATTATAATTATATTATCTAGTATGAAATTTTAAGAAAATCCGTTTTCATATATTATATAAATATATATCAACACTAAAAATAATACTAGTATATAAAAATAAATAATTATATATATATATATATAAATATATATAAATATTATTAATATAATATATATTATATAAGATTATACCATTAAAATATAAATATTGCCATTAATAACATTACGTACAATATATATGTTAATTCTCCATGTAATTCTTAATACCATATGTGTTAAAGTGTGATAATATTAATATTATTTTATAAATATATGGAATAAATTATAATATAAAGGAGAGTATAGTGAAGTTATAGATAAATATAGATATAATATATCATATGGTTACATTTCATAATATAATAATTATGTTAATGACTTTAATATATATACTTATATATTATTATAGAATTAATATCATAATATAATATTCCTAGATAATTTTAAGTATATATTATTAATTAATTATTATAAGTTATGAGAATTATAAGTTTAAATGCTAATAATATAATAAATAGTAATTTATCCGTATGATGTAAATATAATCTTTTATACTAAAGGTGAGGATAAAAGGTTTATTCCAATTAATATGTTTTTATAGTAATTATTATGATAAGGGGTAACGTTCCATAAAATATATATTGCATAGTAAGATGTATTAAATGATTTCATTTAATGTATTATATTAAATAAGATGGTTATATATATGTTATTATAGGATGTTATATATATTATAAATTACTAATATTGTATAAATATATAGTATATATGATTGACCAAGTAGTGATATTATAGTTATTTGGGATTATGTTACTACGTATTAGAATATATTACAGGTAGCCTAATATTAAGTATGTGTTATAATAGTAGTAATGCTAGGTCAGGGTATTGATAAGTCCAGTGGGTACCTTACCCCTTATTATGGTTAATATAATTATACGGGTAATAATAGTTAGGTAGTGACACCAAATTAATATTAGGTTATTGATAGTATTAAACACCAATGTGGAGAAGTATGAAATAGATATGGTGTATAGGTATATTAAATAGTAGTTAGTATATAATTGATCACCTAGTGAGTGTTAAATATATAAAATATATTATATTATTTGAAATATGATAATAGGATATAAGATAGTATATAATTGTGTGAAGTATATGACAGGTGTGGTGAATTAGTTTTGAGTGAACATGCATGATATGTGATAGTGTTTGTGTGCGTAGTATTTGAAAATAGAGAAGAAAGAAGGAGGGTTATAAGGAAAACGAACGTCTAAGGAAGGTAGAAAAGCCTGATTGTGATCATTGGTGTTGTATGCCTGCGCCAGTATTGTGAAGAAACTTCACGGAACCAGAGGAATTGATTTTAATTATCGAAACATATTTAAACAATAACTAGTTCGCTCAGCAGAGATCTGAGAAGAACACGATGTAACAATTTCCCTGAAATTGCCGTGTGAAGGTATCGTAACTGTCAGTAGATGTGTATTTGTGTTTGTTGTTGTGATTTCCTTTGAGAGTATATTGATCTTGCGCGGAAACTCACAAGAAAACAAGAAAAAACAGAGTTTACAGTCCTTTGAGAACGTCTAAAAGCTATACATATTTACTTTATCCGATGTGATGTCAATAAGCCGATAAAAGAGGTCCAAATTGTCAAGTATAAAAGTTTCATATAAGTTGGCTGATTTTTAAATGTCGAAAACTTCACAATTTTAATAATAATAATAGATAATAATAAAATAATAATAAATTAATTATACCTAAAATAAAATAATAATAATTTTAATTAATATAGTTTAAATAGATGAATAATAATAATAATAAGAATAATAATAATAAGGTAAAAGATGGGAATGAATGAAAAACTAAATGAAATACCATTTATAAATAGCTTCTAAAGTAGTAAAAATAAATAAGTAATGAATTAAAAGATATATTTTAAATCACCATGAAATAATATATATTATAAGTAATAATAATGTATAATAGAAAGATAGTCGATATAAAGTAATAAGGTAAATAAATAGTATATATAAATAAGAATATATAATATATAAGTTATATATATAATAGTTGATAATTAAATGAGTGGTATATAGTGAGGAAGTTGAGGTTTATAAATATTATCTATATATTATATGATTATATATATAATACCTATATTAGTATATTTAGTATATTTGTATGTATATATTTATTTGATGGTGAAATCGTCGGACACAAGTTAAGTGTGGTGAGAACTTGAGAGATGCGGAGATGGAAGGCTGATAAGGAAAAGGAGATGGAAAGAAGAATTAAGAAGCTTTGAGAAAATTTAGGTGAACAGAGGGTAAATTAAAATCAGTTTTGGAATGATAAGAATCAAGATGGACAACTGGAATAAATTCTTGGACGCAAATGAAGTGCAATGACTCTGTTAAAGTAGTTAGTGCAGTAAGTATTGTGGTTGTTGCATGAAATAGAGTGGATTTAGAGGTGAATTGAAATTGGTCTTAAACATTAATAGTGAAAGGTGGGAAGGAATTGAAAGTTTACGTAGGATGCAATAGTCGAATTAAGAATTAAAGAAAGAAAGGGCCGTAGGATAGTTATGAAGATCGTCCTTTAAAACCAATCGAGGAAAGTTTCAAAAGTGATAAATAGGATCTGCTATCATGGAATTTACTGTATGAAGAAGCTCAAAAAGGAGGAACGATGAAAAGTGTTTTCTATGCGGTTTTAGAAAAGAGGAAGAAAGATGAGGGTTAAGAAATGGTTGTAGGATGGAATGCGGAATTATACGAAGGGGAATATATGAGCTAATATTCCTGGAAGAAAGAAGCGTGCGAAAGGTTAAGAAATGCCCGCAGTAATTGGAAATCTGCACTAGAATAATGACAAATAAGGAGTGGTCTTTGTCACATTTGTAAACTGATTTCGAATATAGATAAGTGAGCACTGAAGTGCTCGAGAATAACGACCACCTTCGAATTATAAAGTCTGCATAACATCGCTTATAAATAGAAGAGTGCGTGACTATTAAATATCAAATGTGTGTGGTTGTTGATGACGAGTGCAAAGTAAATGATCTTCAATATTATATCTTTCTGCGGATTTTCTCAATCATTTGTATCAACGTA
>JABUQX010121520.1:0-5000 GCA_015478945.1 Trachelipus rathkii | reverse complement strand
ATAATATATATATATATATATATATAATACTGCGCATGTCAAATTTCATTATATCAATGTTTCTCTACAGTTTTATTTTGACTCAAAATGATATTTCCAAAAAATATTTGAATTTTTCCTTATAAAAACATTTCTCCTTTTCTTCTATCATTTATCATCGTTTCATCTTTTCATCAAATTCACCAAAGGATTTGTAATTATAAAACACAAATAGCGATAATTAAGTTATTCATGCATTTTATTTTTTATTCCTTATTCACAATTCAAATTCGTAGAGCATATTTTTGAGAATTAACAATTAGGCAATTAAAATAAATTCGCATGATGAAACACGATGTTACATCCTCGAGGATTGTGTTGTGTATATATATATATATATATATATATATATATATATATATATATATATATATATAACAGTATATATATTATATATATATATATAATATATTATTATATATATATATATATTATTATATATATACATATAATATATATATAGATATATATATATATATATTTAACATTTTTTTTCAGTTTCACAACCACTCACGGGCAGAGCGCCTCATTCAGGAGGGATGTTGCCGCTAAAATTTCATCCGTAGCGTAAATTACGCAGATGCGTACAGACGCAGGTTTTAAAGTGAGGGAGATTAATTCAGCAGAAACCAGAAGACGGAAGAAGAATTCCACTAGAACACGAGGTGACAGGAAAAAGGAAGCACCGCATGCGAAACTAGCCTGATGTTACCCTTTCTACAGAAAATCGGCGGCAGACACAAGCACCCCTTGTGCTACGGAGGGCATCGTAAACTCGTAGACACGAGTGGTAAGTTCCCTCGAACACATGCCGCTGCGGTACCTATAAAAAAGAGATAAAATACCAACATGGCGCCGCAAAGATAGAGGGTCAAAGGAACTGGAAAGTACAGAACAAGATTTTATAAGTTTTGGTGCCTTTGTACTCACCCTGTCCAAAAGCCGGGTGAAATCAGAGCCCCCCCAGGTATGAGAACAATCACTCCATTACAAGCGGCATTGGACCCTTGTAAGCTGTATAACTGAAGAAGAGGAAAAAAAATCTCGCAGTCTAAACAAAAAAAAAAAGGGAAAAACCTCCCCCCCCCCCCAGGTTTTTTTTTCTTTGGGGGGAAGCCACCCTAGCACCGTTGTGATGTTGAGTTTCCAAGACAATTTTTAGTCTATATTAAGGGCCAAGATGTTTATATTGGCGAAAGGAAAAAGATAGAACAGTGGAAAGCAGAAGGAAAGTTAGAAGGTGTTTTAGAGAGGTAGATTTGTAGAAGTTGAGTTTTTAAAGAACTTGAATTTCACAAGTTGAGACGACCCCCAATCAGAAATTCTATCCAGATCAGCGGAAATAGAATCGGAAAGATTAAGACGAGAGCAATTTCTGAAGTAAAAGAGGAGCAGAATTGAAATGAGTTAAGAATGAAGGTCGAGTCATCAGCATAATGATGGATAGAGTTAGATGTGCAGGTCAGAAGATCATTAATGAAAAGTAAGACTAAAGTAGGAGATAAGGACAGAACCTGAGGAACACCACAATTGACAGAAAAATAAAAAGTCGCTCCATCAACAAACCGATATTGAGCGACTTGAAAGAAAGCTAGACATAATACGGTAAAGAGAAGGAGGAACCGAAGGGAGCGGGAGCTTGGAGAGCAAGTGACGCATGCCTATACCCGTCAAAGCTTTGGAATGTTCAAGCGAAACCAGCAGGCTCCCCCGTAGTTCCTAAGGGCGGAAAACATTAAACCGGTTTAAAACTAGGAAAGTAGATCAACTAGTAGACCTCACAACGCCGAATCCGTACTGGCGGATCGGAAAGGAGAGAATGATTCAGATGTCTAAGAAGGAGATAGAAAGGGTTTCAAATCTTAGATAGAATACAGGTGAGAGCTATAGCATAGTTAAGGATCAGAGATGCTTCCTTTTTTCGGAATAGTTTGGGGAAATATGCGTGCTTCCAACACTGAGAGAAAGTGTTAGTAATGAGACATAGATAATATAGTTGAACGGAGGAGGGTCCCAGGTCGAAGCACCACTTCCCTCAAAACTCGAGAGGAATGCCATCCGGTGCCACCCACCTCCTAACGGTTCATTATCTCAGGGAGCCCATGCACCCGATGCAAATTAATCACAGGCCAAAGACATAGGACACATGAAGCGCAGAAGGAGTGAAGAGAATCCATGAATCAGTCCAGGCTTCAGTTGAGAAAGATTATGGAGCCGAGAATTGCTATTTCAGTTGGAGAGTAGCACAGACCATTCAGTATCGAATACTAAAGAGGGAGAGAGAAAGAGAGAAGGAGAAAGAGAGAGAGAGAGAAGTTGTTAGAGATGTTTTTGCAAGAGGCCAGAAAGATATTTCAGTAGGAGAACCTAGGAGGTTAGCGCACTTTCGTTTTTGAAAGCCCGCTTTGCCTCGTCGAAGAGTATCCCTGCAAACGATTCTAGCTGAATGAAAATTATGCAAGAGTGATAGGAGAACGATAATTTTTACAACTCCCGATTAAGCCTTGCTCTAGCCCACATGACCAGAAACAGCACAATCACCATGGATTATGAGGAGAAAAGATTTAGTCGAAGGATGAACCTGCTCATCCCGTCACCGATTACAGCTCACCTTAGTGTAAAGCTGAAGCATCATCAGAGTCAAAGCAGCATTCCAATTATATCTAGGTAGAGAAGCGATCGCAAGGCCCCCTCATCACCCCGATCAAAAAGTGCCAGACAAAACGCATAGGCAGGATGGAGCTGTGGAGAGAAAGTATTAAAGTAAGAAAATAAGTTTGGTTCCAGGATTACCAATAGTGACGGAAGTTAGTGCTATTTATAGAAGAAGCTAGTGGGAAACATAGTCAAGGTGTCAAATTGGTTGCGGACGCATCCGGAAGTGTATAGTTCTAATTAGTGCTCCAAGATCGTTGAGAATGACTGATTGATTCGGCCTCCTCCCACCCTAAAATCAGTGAGAGGCATCCCAAAACCATTATCAAGTGTGTGTACATTGTAAATCCCAAATAAGGACCTCAGCTATTTGGATGAGAAATCAACAGGGGTTTTTTTTTTTTCCTTTTTCCTTTTTATTTAAGATATTCAAAGTAAGAGTGAAAATCTGTTCGTTTAGGCAGAAACCAGATACAGAAAGCACAAGATTATTGTAAGTAGAAGAGAAGAAAGATTTGAGCACAGAGCATCAATTGGAGATTCGAGATTCACGAAACGTGTTACAGGAGTATTAATGTTTACATAGGCACCAACTCCACCCTTCATCGGAAATTAAAATAAGAATAGTTAGAACATTAAAACGAGTAGGTGAATCTTACCATCTGAGTCTGAGACAAGAGCAAAAGGTTAGGTAGATGTTGGATAGTGAATTCCACAGAGGCCAAAGCTTAGATTTTAAGCCCGATTTGTAAAGTTAATAGAACAGCCCGCATCTATGGCAAATCTGCCACTTTCTCACACACCACACACACTCCACACACACAAATAAGAACAATAGAAGAAATCGGGATAAAAATTGAATAAACTAAATACCAACTTAAAAAATTTAAGCACTAAAATTAATTTAATAAAAAAATATACTACTATATACTAAAAAAAAAACTTAAACCTAAACAACTTTACTACACTTCCTTAAAATTTATTAAAACCTTCAACTAAAAGAAAAAAAAATGAAAAAACTAAAATCCTAACTTAAAAAATTTAATAACTAAAATATTAGTTAAATAAAAAATGTACTACTATACACTGAAAAAATAAAGCTTAAACCTAAACAACTTTACTACACTTCCTAAAATTTATTTAAACCTACAAAAAGAAAAAAAATCTAAAAAAATTTAAAACTAAAACTTATATATTTAAAACTACAAATTCAAACGTCGCCGAACGAATAAATGATTAACTCCACTTTGAACAATTAATAAAATTTCAATAAAACACAATGCATTTTAAAAAAAAAAAAAACACACACACACACACTTTCACTAACCACAGAATATAATAATAATAATAACAATAATAACAATAACGCCAAATAAGATAAAGATAAACTTTCAACAGGGAGCACTTTTAAACACGTCCACATCCACAAGATTAAAACAAAATATCATCTCATATATAATTATATATAATATATATAATATATATATATAATCTATATATATATATATATATATATATATATATATATATATATTATATATATATAATATATATATATATATATATATATATTATTATAATATATATATATACAGATAATATATATATAATTATATATATATATATATATATATATTTATTATATATATATATATATATATATTAAACATATATATAATATATATAGTATTATATATATATTATAATATATAATATAAATATATTATATATACTACATATATATATAATAATATATATTATATATATTATATTATATAATATATATAATATATAATATAATAATATATATATATATATATATACCATATATATATTATATTATATATATAATATATATATAATATATATACATATATAATATAAATAATATAATATATATATAATATATATAATATATATATAATATATATAATATATATATTGAAGAGTGCAATTATTATTATTATATTTCACACACAAAAAAATGACTAAACCTGTTGCTTTCTTATTCAAACTTATGAAAAAGAACACATTTTAGATCATTTTAAGTATATTATAACCTAAAATATATATATATATATATAATATATATAGATATATATCATATAGATATATATATAAAACATAATATATATATATATAATATACAATTTACTCGATGACACCAATTGGTGTTTATCTATATATATATATACAATATTTTTTATATAGACATTATTTATTATTATATATATATATATATATATATATTATATACTATATACATATATATATATTATATATTCTATATATATAATCTCTCTCTT
>JABUQX010121519.1:0-24412 GCA_015478945.1 Trachelipus rathkii | reverse complement strand
TAGGTAATCGTTTTCTTTATGTTAAACGCCTAGTAGGTGTTACTAAATGAGAGTTTGCTCCGTAGGGGCTTTATTTAGGTTGAAATTATGTTTACACTCTCTAACTTTTAGCACTGTCTCTTCTCTTCTAAACTTTTTTTACTCGATTGTCAGGATAGGGGGTGTTAAGGACTTTTACGTGTCACCCATTATGGTCCGGAGCTCGTTAATTGTATAAAAATTTTTAGTATTTATGTAAGTGCGCTACCCAGATTTCTGGCACGTTGTAGAAAGCTTTGTAGGCAAAAGTTGTTGCCCGAAATAATGTTTCTATTCTTTTTTTGTATTAGTGTCAGAGTCACGCGGTGGCCTCTTGGGCTTCCAACGTGTTGGCCAAATGGCATAGGTTCAGTGTAGGAATAGATCCGAACGAGTAACGCTTTGCTCTGTTGGGTAACTTTGTTGAAGTTTAGGAACATTTAAAGAATAATTGTTTGTAGGATATATTTCTTTGTTGAACTAGTTGAAACACTTGAATTGTTGTTCTTGTAAATATCGTTAAGGTATTATAAAGAATAGTAAACCTAAGTAAGCGTTTCGTTCCAAATACAGGTTTTATTGTTCTGCTATTATCAGGTGATCTTAAATTGGCATTAATAATTTAAAGTCAGTCTTTTACATATTGGTATTGATATTGTGATTGTGTGTATATGTTATTATATTATAATAGATAGGTACTTATATATAATAGTATATTATATATATTTTATTATTATTTATATATATATACTTATATATATGCATATATTATACTTATATTATTCTATTTTATATATATAATAATATATATAGATATTATTATATTGTGGTATGTCACTTGTGTGCAATAGTCGCATCAATGTGATGTGTTGTAGACGCCCAATGTTTACGTTAGAACGCGCAACTTCTTTTACTCTTCTCACCGCTGAAAGCCTGATTCACCCTCGCTCAGAGGACACTATAATTCTTTCCCATCTTACAGGGAAAACAAGACCTACATATCGAGTAATAAAAGGGTACACTTCTCGCGATATCTTGTTCGAGCCCAAGTTCTTGTATATTATCTCAGGTTTGGACTCTGTCTGCATGCTTCTACAAGTTCGTTTTCCGAGTTTTGTTATGCTTCTTGTATTTACTAAGGCTCCAGGCTCTTCCCAGATTCGTACTGCTTTAAGCTTTGCTGCAGGTCGAACCGTATAATGTGATGTTATCTAAAGTGGCTGCACAAAGTGAGATTTGGCGGGCCGTATCGTGGTTCAGCAGGGATTATTTCCAGTCTTTTATATTACGCCTTTGGTATTCCTTTTTTATGTATATAATACTTCAGAATCTCAATTATGTAAATGCTGTATTATTTATATTATGTCATTGTTATTGGCATTATTATTATAGGTATGTATATATATTATTCCTTATATAGATAATTATAGTTATATTATATATCTTAGTATATCGTCTTTTCATGTGTAGTTTTATTGGACAATGGTGTACTTCTTCTTTTAGTATACAGGCAATTGTTACTGAAGGAGTGTTTTCGCTGTGTCATGTGTTTTCTAAGGGGCGTTCATCGGAGTCGCGAGGTAATAGATTTAGCGCTTTAAATGATTTTTTCCTTTCAGCGTTCAGAATGACCGGCGTCGATAAACGGTTTTGCACGTTAATGATATAATATTTCACCTCCTGTGTTGAGTATGATTTCCATGCGCCATTTTCTTTAGAAAAGTGTCATTTTTAGGAAATTAGATTAATTGGTTGCGGTTAGGTCATCTTATGTATGAAAATTTTTCCATGAAATGTAATTAGATTAATTTGAAAATCAAGCAGACTTTATGTGAGTTTTATATTAATTTTTTGTTATGTATATGAGTCATCGTAATCGAGGGGTTAGGTGATTTCTACTTTATTGATTAAATTGTAACTTTAATTGGATCAGTGTAAGTCCATCTTATTGCTTAAAGGTTATTTTGTGTGTGCCTGGGGGTTGCTTGTGACCTAGCTTTTGGACGAGTTGCTATATCACAGTATGAATGAAAAGTGGAACAACATGTTTTGACTCATTAATGCCAACCCGTTGGTGGCGAGTGCCGAAACATCATAACGAATTTGGCGATTGCCGGATAGGCGTGTGATCTTTTGATGATCGGATGCAAACGCGCAAGCATCGCCACCAATACCTCCTTTCCTCCGGAAGATGGACCTAAGCCAGGAGGCTTTTCAAGTAGATTTTTAATTAAATTAATATTTTATTAATTTTTAAGGGGAAAGTTTCCAATCTCCAAGCGTTTCTTAGAAGCAGTCGGAAGAAGTTTTTCTCGCCGGGCAGGTGCCGATAGGCGGGATAAGTTTTCCTTCTCTCGCCGGCCGCGATAAAGGGGGCCGTGCTTCAGATCAGCAGCAGGAGAGAACCTCTCTAAAAGGATCAACAGTCGGAGAGGAGTTCTGGCCAGTCTTGGAGAAAAAGTTTCCATTAAATAAAAATATTCCCCTGTACCAACCCGCGAAGAAAAAGATATAAAAAATAGAAGGAGTATGAAACCTAGTTATACTCTAATATCATCATTATTATATTGATGTATAATATAAGTATAACATTTTTGCATGCAACATGTTATATAAAATAGAGGTTTTATAAATTGAAATGGTAACAACTATTTGTACTTGGTAAGTATATGATATATTATTGATTTTAATTTTGTGTTATTATTTTCTCGCGAAGTGACCATATATAAGTAATATAATTGTAGAAGTTAATGATTTATAATAGTTTTACTTATATTTTTCAGTGAATATTTCCTGTTTAATAAATAGTTTTAAACAGTGTTTCTTGCAGTACTAACGGTTTTTCTTAAAGATACGAGTAAGGCTTTACTTTTGACATTCTCGAAATCAGCGTTATGATTAATATTGGAGATAATTTATCTTCGAACTCTTTTACTATTTTTTCGTTTCACAACCTCTCTCTCACTAACATTCCGGTTAAATATAGTAAATATTTACGCACGGATATAAATGTAGGCGCATAGTACTAGATATAATAAACTATATAAGTAATATATTCTATACAATAATATATTAGATAATAATCCATAGTCAAGATTTCAAACAATCTTGGCGAGTAATGTCGCTTTATAATAATATAGTCTATCTAATGTATATAACTATATATATATTGTAATAAAAAAGGATAGAAAATGAGAAAAGGAGAGAGAGAGATGGAATTGAGTCGTCAGCCGACGGGATGGGCGAAGCCCGAAGATAATTCCGCATAACACGCACCACGTCAACAAGTCAGGCAACCGCGTCAAGGTCAAGCGTTACGCCAAAGGGGGATAAGGGATTCGAAAACGAGCAACCGATAGTTATCGTATAACTATTATATAAAACAACTGTAACAGTGGCTGACAGATAATTATAGCATACCTATAATATTATTTATATACATATATAATATATATATTTATATCTAATACATATTATATATATCTATTATTAGAATATTTTTTATACTAATTATAATTCTTAAAAGGTGATATTAAAATCTTATATTATCAGTATGTATGTGGCGATATTTATTTACAGAGGATAAGTGTTGTGTTCATTGAATATAATATAGAGAGTAGTTATTAAAATGAGAATAAAGTGTCTTTCTTTCTTCTTTTTCTATAATCAGGTGTTATCTTTTAATAATATAATATCATACTGAGGTAGAGCTATTAATAATAATATACCATAGAGGTAGTTTGATTGTTTTGGGAGAATAAAAAAAGCTCGAATTTTTTAAAGCGGGACTAAGGGGTCTTCTTGTTTTTTCTTAATTAATGTGCGTTTCTTTTTATAAATTTTAAAATATCGAGGGCTTATATGATTTATGTGTTGGTTTATTATTGGATTAGTATTAGCTTTATTTGCTAATTTTAAAGAGTAATATAAATAGATATTACAGTTTTTGTTGGTGGTGTTTTAACGTTAAGTACGTCAAATTGCCCGCAGAATGTTCTTTTTGTTGTTAGTAATCGAAGGAATTTAGTTCTGTCCCGTTGAGGGGGATGGCGACGAAGCCCGCCTTCAGACATGATGAAGAGGTGATTAGAGAATGTGTGTGGGTTAGATGAAGAAAAGATTTCGAAGAGAATTAGAGAAGGAGTAAGGAAAAAGAAGAAGCGAACTGTTCGGAGCAAAGGGCAAGATGAATCAGTGAGAAAAGACCGAGGGGGCAAGCTTCCCCCGAGCGGTACCCCCAGAACTCGACTTAACATAATCCCAGCGAAGGAATATCCGGAGGACATGCTACAAAGTGATCATTGCAATAGTTCTTTTAGACGAGAAACAAATTGAGACCGAATCCAACAAGGCAAGGTAACAGAAACCTACACAAGTCACGGAAAAGATCACGAGTTGAGAAATTGGAGCGCAAGCCGTGGAAATTAGATTACGCATGTACGGCCAGGTCGAGAATAATCTGGGAGAGTCGATTAAACTTCCTTATGACAGCAAGTTTTGTGACGCCGCACTTTCACGCCCACCAATTGGGCGCGGCAAGCTGCCAGTTACCTCGCCGCGGGAACCAGGATGCAGCCAGAGCCCAGGGAACTCCATTGGGATGGTCGGCGGAGACAAGCTCGACGTATGCCGCCAACAGGAGGGAGAGGAAGTTCAGGGGATACGGCACCCATGCAACGCAAGATAGCAGAGGGGTTATAGGCATAGTATATATTTACCGAAATGCTCAGTGAACAACAGCGTCCCATTATCCTCCGTCCACTCTTTTCAGTGACGGCCCGTTTTGAGTTCCGGAGTTCAAGCCATGATTTGGTTGTAAAGCTGCAAGCAAAGGTTTAGGCGGAGGGCATAGACTTCAACGAATACGTTTCGACTGCGCATGAACGAATAGGCTGCTAAGGCGCGTTACTGGAGACAACTCGCAAAATATCTTCGCAAAGGTACCATGATATTTGCAAGCGTCGGCGCGATCGGAGAGCAGGGGTTATTATATTGAAAAAGCAAAGCATTCTCTAGTTAGTCTAGTTAGAACGACTTATCTCTACCAGCTAAGGAGTGCTATAACACTTAAACGCAGAGCAAAAGGAACGATTATCTTCGATCATGTTTGCTCAATATTTAGACGGTACAAGAGAGCCAGCGAAAGAAAATTATTACTGCCTTTAACTTTTGGTTTTAAAAAACTGCTCTGGCAAGAAGAGTTTCAGTGATACTTTTTGCGATTACAGGAGAGTGAACGTTATTAGACAAGCAAACTAAAATCTCATTGGGTACGACGTAAGGTATTCAGGAAGTAATAAGAACGGAGAAGCTATGGCGAACGACCTTATAGAGAGGAAGATTAGTTAAGCTTTTTGATGACAAATACTCAGGCCTAGTCTGAGCTGTTAGAAAATTTTGCACTAGTTCCCGAGGGCTTTGATTTAGTGCAATCCGAAATAAAGAAGATGAGACAGGATCTGCAAGGTGTTTTTAACTTAGAAACCAGCCATGAAGCAGAGGCGAGCTGAGTGTGGAGTTCTCAAAGGGAGGTCACAGAGTCCTCTTCGACTCGAGAAATAAGTTGAGGGTAAAAGGGAGAAAAGACAGCCAAGTCGAGATTTTCATGTCCGCGTAAAAACAGGAGAGATTTCTTTCGAAAGACTGACGAAGAAGAGTTAAGGAATCGGAAGCGTGGTTTGTATGATCGTGCATCGGTCGGACCTCAGAGAAAAGTATGTTAAGATTGGGAGAACTCTTCATCTGCCGTTTATTGGTCGAAAGCGTCACGCAGAAAGTCCCCGCGCGACCTGTAAAAACATGCCTGTCATGGAGAGGACCCTCCCAGGAGAATTAGGCGTTGGGTCATTTTTTTAAATAAGAGCCGCAGATTCGAAAGTTTCGGAAAAAGGCAAGAACAAGAGGAATCAAATTGAATACTCCGCTAAGACTTACAGAGGGGAAAGAGTCCTAACCTTCAGCGAAGAGACAAATCAGAGCGAGACATGACTCGAGCGAAGAGAAGAAAGAGACGGAAGAAGCAATCTACGAAAGCATGTGCTTTCAGGCCAGAATGACACTTCGGTAAGCGAGTGAAAAGGAGTCCTGGAACCACAAAAAAAGAATGTGCGTCCGAACTCTAAATTTAGTAAATAAGTCGAAATGAAGGTTCCACGAATAGTAAGAGAAAAGGAATAGAGCTTGGCGTATAGTACCTCGTCGTTCCGGAATTGCTGGATAACAACGTGTGGTTAGTTTAAGGGTACCTAGGCGCCGTAGCCTAGGGTTATATAAGCAGCGCTAAGTCATATAGGTGGACAGAACTAAGGCCCTAGAGGTTGAGTGGAAGCCACAAGATAATTAACTAAAGGTTGTTGCTAGACAGTGTTAAGTTTGTGACATAGGTAACGCTACTAGAGTAGAATTAGACCAAAGGCGCTTAAGGATTTATAGAGACTATAAACTCAATAAGTTTGTTTATTGTGAGACCATTATCGGACTGACATTGTCCGCTATTACATTTTTCGTTTTCAACTATAGGAAAGGAGATGAACAGTTTAGGAGAGCTATATTAACCCATGCGCGCTAGGTGATAATAAGCCAAGGCGCTGTAAGAATTTAGAAGAAAATAACTATAAAGTTTGTTTATTTTTAGGTCGCCATATGTTTTTGCCGTGTCGTGTCTAGCAACTCATTTTTCGCCAAGTTAATCTTAGAAAGGGCATGGCGCGTTGTAATTAGTTGTTAGGTAATTGTACCTACGGTGACAGTTATGTGAGAAACAGGGTGATATTTGCCTCCTCGAGCAAGACGAGCTCAACAACAAGCTCAGAAGCCTTAGTTGGCACTTATCAGTCGATAAAGACAAAAATTAAGCCAATATATATATAGATATAATAATGTAATATAATCATAATATATATGATTTATATAATCTTATTATATATATATAATATGAATAGTATATTGTTATTAGATAATTATATATATATATATATTATACCTAGCATTAGGATTCGTTTATATAAGATCTATCATGTATGCGATGTGGCTTAAGTAGATGTAATCATGGGTGGGTAATTGTTATGTCCAGAAGAGATCAATAGTTTCATCCCCCTGTCGGATATGATGTAAAATTACACACTCAAGTTGGGTTCTATTATAAGGGAAGTACTTGGTTGGGTGAAAATATTCCCGGGAATTTCGCTGATCCACTTCTCGCACTTAGCGGCCTTGTATTTTAATGATTCTCTCTTAAGCGGATAGTGATTTTAGTGTGATATTGCTGCAAATTGCTTTTTATATTACCTCTGACATTTCGATTGGTAGTGAATATTAAAGTCTTTTCTATCAGCGTTTCTCAATGCAAGGACTGAATTACCTAAGAAAAGTTTGGATAGCACTCCGAACGAAAGTCTCAAGGAGGATATAATAGATATCTTGCGTAGCAGGATAAATTTTTACAGTCGCCGATAGTGTGAGACACCAGTACGTTGTAATTATTGTCTCAAGAGGCAGAGAGGAGAACACCTGAAGTATATATAGTTATAATTAAGTGATGTTTGTTTTTTTATTAATTTTTTTCGTTAAATTATACAATAATTTATACTGAGAGGTTGCGCGGGAGAACAACTTATGGATTATTGTTTTACTCTTATTTATTTATGTTGGGCTAGAGATGTAACATCGATTATTGGTGTACAGTTCAATGTGTATCGTGCGCACACATGGAGCGTTATAATAGTCTTACGATCACACTAGATCAATCAAAAAGGTCGATCGAATGACACGCATGAATGAAACAGAGAAGATTTCTCGGTACATAGTGATTGTAGACAATGAACCTTGAAGGGAAGGAAGACCAGTTATGAGGCCGAGGTTACGAGGATGACGTGAAGAGAGAGATGGTGTAGATAATGAAAGATAGGAGATTTATTGTTAACTTATTCAACTGTTTATCTATGGAATTGTTTAATTGTATATATGTTTTTCTTATGATTGGAATGTGATAATATAGATATGTCCATTTTTTATGTTAGACAATAAGCTAATTGAATAATATTATGAGATTTTCAGTAGTTTTGATACTTAGTTTATGTTTCATAAGTGAGTAACTCGTCGTGCTTTCAGGATTAGTCGTTTGAGTAATATAGTTTGATTCGTTGATTAAATGTTTATCAGGAAGAGCGTTAATATCTGTTAATGCATTTAGATTTTAAATAACTATGTGCACTGTTACTTTATTGCGTTTGTTTTATTACTTATGAGCTTTATCTTTGCATGCTGTGATTTGAATCTGGCGAACAGACCATTATTGTGTGAAGAACTAACTTCATTATTTTAGACGGTAGACTACTTCTGGTAAGTTTCACAATAGTTTTGTAGCACTATGTTATTTCTTTTAAGTAGGGTTGTATCTTTGCGACTAATTATATAACAATTGCTCTGGATAGGAAATGCTGACACTTAGAAAATAGATGTGATAAACGCATCTTGGGATAAAATATAAGCGAAACAGCTGCGGCTCGATTCGAGACTATGGCGTTGCAGTGCAAATTAATTGGATAATGGACGTGATCGCCATCCGCTGTTATCTGCAACTTAACTATTGCCGAAAATTTGTCATCAGAGTTAACGTTCGTAGTTGGAGACACCAAAGGTCAAATGAATCACATTTACCCAGCTTGTACGCAGTCTAGATGACTAGGGTTATCGTGGCTTATCGCTCATTAGCATGGCAACAAAGTATTAAAACTGTTGTATCATTTCATTTAGAGAATGCTCGGAGTTTAATCCTAATACAGTTTGTTCAAAGATGTGTTAGTTTGACTTTGGATAATTATACTCACAATATGTTTAGATGAAATCAAATACTTATTACTGAGTATTCTCCTTTCGATAGAGGTGGTGGTCTTTTGGTGTAGTATGTATAATTTGATGTGTGCACAATTAGATATCTGATAATCAAACTTATATGTGTTGTTAAGAGCCCAGATTTACAGAGTATGTTACAGCAGTGCAATATTATTATTTAACTTATACTCACGTAGAAGCTCATAGAATCGCCCTAGTAAACAACTTAATAACGTTCTTTACAAGTATCAAATTTTAGTAAATTACATACATTATCGTGTGAAGGTACTACATACTCCTTAATTATATGTATACTTGTTCCAGAACAATAAGTTCCTCATGTACTTATCATATTTTCATAGAGTTGTGATCTTGTTCTGCAATTTTCTTCTACTCTAAGTTCTTGATTTGTTGTAAGGTTTATGATGTTAGTAATTCTTTGTATTATTTAAGAGCCTTTTTTACTAAGAATCCTTTCTCCAGAATTATTCGTGCAAGTGTACTGCATTGCTCTTTGCTGCAGTTCTAACTCTAGTTATAAGTGATTTATTAAAAGTGCTCATTGCACATAGTGAATTGAACGATGGCCGAAATCTGTCCACGCTAATGATACAGAATTAATCCTTTCCTGATTAATATTTTATTATCCCTACACTTTTGTCATATACATTTTAATTAGTGTAAGTAATGTACATTCTGTCTGCTGTTGTGTATTACCTTACTATATTTAACATGTTTGTACAACTATATCTATCACATAATAATAATAATATTATAATTAGTGAAGGTGAAATTATAATAAATACTTGTATAACTATAGTATATAGGGTAGTGTATGTAATACGGTTGTTGTTTTATTATTTCTCTTGCTGTTGATGCTAGCATTGTAGTTATCGTGAATCTGCTTTGATATTTTAGATACCGGTATTTGTGGTAAAAGGTTGTTGACTTCGCGTTGCTGGTAGAGTAGTGGTGGTAGAAAAACAATTTTAAATATACATTTACATGATATGTTTTAAACAACTACATATATAAAATTACAACGTATAAATTATAATACAAATATTTAATAAGATTGGATTTCGTTGTTAAGAAGGTTTAACATAACATACAATGTGAAGCATCGTACGATGTATTGTTCTAACTTCCAAGACTTCAAGTTTGTGATATAGTGTATAAATATTCTTGATGAATTTTTCAAAGATTGTTCTTTGTACCCTGGGGATTTCATCTCTTTTTCATAAAAGATGGTGAATTTTTCAAGGTTGAGCGCCTCGATAACTGGTGTTTCCTGTGATTCGAACACATTGTGCTCATCGTACATCGTATAGAGTATACCATGCGAGAGGTTAATAAGTTCGTCCAGTAAATCAACTTCATTCAACCTTTTAGATATTTCTTCGTGCATCTTGATAAGCGCAATAATATTTTCTTTACCACTTACACAAACACCAAAAGGCCGTGGGTCGGAATATCCCCGTTGAATTAGGTCTCCACCAAATACGTAAATCAATGATTCAGCTTTTTTTCGTTCATGTAGTGACAAAAACAAGAGTTAATCTTTTTTTGAGTCAAATTCTTCGCCCCCCTTTGCATCGCGACTGTCCCCACGAATTTTGGTCACCCGATGAAGAAATATGTACTTTCGTCATTTATCCAAAGGTAAAGCTTAACTTCATCGAACACACGACTTAATTCTTCACAGGATAGAAATAATGGTCTGTTATGGGTGTAAGATGGATCTGGCAACAGGCAAGTAACAGTTCTCTGTTCAGTGTTGTGCTTACGACGAGGAAAGTTAGTATGAGAAACAACTGTTTGCGATTGCGATAGTCATTCCATTGTTACAATATCAGATTTACAAATTTATTATATTCCTAGCGAGAGAAACCATTTTTTAGTTTTAAAGTCAGACAAGCAACTGATGAAGAGCTTCATTTGGTCTTCTGTAAGGACCGCTCGACTGATAATCCTCTCTCTCTCTCTCTCACAATAACGAAAGATGATGTAACAAACCAGTTTATACAATGCTAACCCTAAAACGGTAGCCCTAACAAGATTGAGAGGGCGTAGCTTATAACTATTGGCGTAGTGTTACTTTTTTTTCATACCCGCCTATGGGTTTCACTTGTAATAATGTATAGCACATGATGCACTAGATTTTTTTGGTTTGAAATATTCACTATGTAATGTAAATTAACATTGTCTGTTTGGCGCTTAATGTTGATACAGTACGAAATGGATTGAAGATGGTAATATTATTAGTGAGACTTGTTAGTTAGGCTTTGTACTTGTTGATAAGTTTGGGCCTTTGTTAATAGTTACCTACAGTTTATTCTTTGCCTTAAGATTGGATATGAGGCTAGGCAATTGAAGGGAGCTTCTGTTCAGTTCAGATGAATCTAACCTATCTTTATTAATTAATGCGAAAACTTTGTTACGTCCAACATATATTGGTTTGATGTTTGTGAATAAGGAACTTGATTTTATGATATGTTTATCCAAAAAATGATACTCAAAAAGTGACCTTAATCAAATAGTCAAATAGTCATAGATGGTCAGGAGGGGGGTTGGATAGTGGTTTAATTGGTGGTTTGGTTTAGTGATTTACTGCTTTAGGGTATGTAAAAACGTAAATTTTGTAAGTTATAAACATCAAAAAGTGTAGAATTTTATTTATTTTTTATTTAATTTATTTTTATTTTTTATCTTCTTGACGGTTCTGAAACCATTCTTTTCGAAATCTACAGACCGAATAACATATATAAAAAGACACCAATATGTATCATTACACCAAATTTTAAATTAACTTTGGCTCACCGCACCGGAGCCAGCAACCGTGCCGGATCCAGATTCGAATCCTCTTCCTTCCTCATTGCTTCTTCTCCTTCTTCCTTCTTCTTCCTTCCTCATTCATCTTTCTTCCTCTTTCGGTCTCTGTTTTGCATTCTGTGCTCTTTTTTCAGTCGACACCCCCCTAATGGGGTCTAGAGGCCCTAAACGGACTTATAATCATCATATTCGAACTCACAAGACCTCGATAAACCTTCATAAGGCCACTTTACACTTGTTGTTATAATTGTGCGGATACCGAGATTCTAGTGCGATATTTTTTATTAACTAAAGCACCTGCAGTAGGCTCAGCAGCGGTGCCCGGGGAGACAACTCTTGAATCCTATACCCAAAGTATTCTCTTGAGAAACTAACTCTGAATCCTCTCACAAATTTCAGCTTTCTACGTCAAATGATTTAAGTTTGAAGGGGTGGGTCCCCCTTTCACGGGGAAGGTGCCCAGCCAAGGGCTTAACACCTATTGGAGTCGAGTTGTAAAATCTCTCAAAACTTTTAACACGAATCCGATAGACTTCGGAGTCGGAGGCGGCATGCTCTCAATCGTTAGGAGTCGGAACCGGCACTGCGAAGGACGCGGGCCTCGGCAAAATCCGGAAGTCGCAGATGCGTAAAAAAACGATCCTTACAGGGATTCGTTTTTCGACTCAGATTCGATTTCCTTCGAAAATCGAATCTTCGACGTAAATAATATAATTAATAGCATTGGGTGTATGGGCACGCACGCGCGCGCGCGCCTCGCATCGCTTCTCTCTCTCTCACCGCATTGAAGCACCTGGGCCTGATTGATTAAGCCGTTAGAACTTAACTCAATCTCGGGTTTGGAACGCCAAAAGGGTATAAACGCGGGCGTAGCGGCTAGCTTAACTCGGCGGGTGACCACCCTCTATAGTACATCCTACAGACTTGAAAATTACACGGATTCGTCCCTATCCCATACATAACATTATATTCCAAGTTTCAGACCTCTATCTCTATTCTTATATCGAAAAGGCTGGCCATCGCTCAAACTGGCCAGATACTACTATTATTTTATTCATCATTATTATTAATTATTATGTATTATTTTATCTATTATTACTATTAATTATTATTAATATTATTATTATTATGTCATTATTATTATTATATTATTCATTATTATTTATTTTAGTATTATTAATTATTATTATTATTATTATATTGATTCATTTATTATTTATTATTATTATTATATTATTATTATTATTATTATTCTTATTATTTTTATTATTTTTTATTATTATTATTATTTTAATAATTATTATTATTATTATTATTATTATTATTATTATTATTATTATTATTATTATTATTATTATTATTATTATTATTATTTAATTAATTATTATTATTCATTATTTATTAAATTATTATTATTATTATTATTATTATTTGATTATTATTAGTATCATTATTATTTTCATTTATTATTATTATTATTATTATTTTATTATTATTATTTATTTATTATTATTATTATTATTATTATTATTATTATTTATTATTATTATTATTATTATTATATATTATTTTTCTTCACTTTACTTTATTCAATGATTATTTCATCGACAAATAATTATTCATTTTTATTTAACGATAACATTATTATAACTATTAGGATAAAACTCAAATATACAGTCTGACGACAAAGGAATGTGATTTATTATATATATATATATACTATATATTAAGTATATATATATATATATATCTATATATATATTAGTATATATAGTATATATATATATATATAATTATATATATATAATATATATATATATATATATAATATATATTATAATTAATAGTATATATATATTATATATATATTAATAGTATATTAGGTAGGGTACTCCGTTACTAACGGAATTAGTTTTTTTGAGTATGGAGTAACGGACTCGTTCTTTTTCTCTTTATGAAACACATCGATACTTGTTTATTTTTTCCATCGTTCTTTTTAGTCCGTTACATTTGTTCGACTTTCTTTGAATGGTTGATTAGCCAAATGGAGCACCCTGTCAAGCTAAAAAAAATCCTTATATATAATACTATATATATATAATATATATTATATATATATATAATTATAGTATATTATATATATAATATATATATATATATATTATTATATACTATATAGTATATACTACTATATATATATATATATATATATATATATATATATATATACTATAAGGGAATCTGCATAGATTAATAATAAATAAAGGATGGTATTCTTTCGTAACTAATGAATGAATGTGAGGAGAGTGTGGAGGAACACTTCGAAAATCTGCACAACATTGGCAGTAATGAAGAGGTGGTATGTGTGTGGTTTTGATGGTGAAAGAAGGAATATAAATTTTGGGGATGATGTCTTTAGTAAAGATGAGGTTATGAGTGAGAAAAGTTGAAGTATGGCGGAAAATCTGCAGTGTATAAGAATGATTCCTGGGTGAAATGGATCGAAGAGGCGAGATGGCGATTGATTGGATTTGGAAGTTGCGTACAAAGCGTTTTATGGAAGGTATAGTTCCGAAGGATTGGAGGAGAAGCAGTAATAAGTATGCCTTATATACCACAGGGAGGCGCAGGGTGGGATATGGGTAACTGTAGGAATTATAGGTGAATTAGTTTACTGAGTGTTGTAGGGAAGATATATGCTGGTATGTTGGTCGAAGCAGTGCGTCGAGTGACTGAATCACTGACTGTGAAGAACAAGGTGGGTTTAGAAGTGGTAGAGGATGTGTAGATCAAATATTTACATTGAAACAAATGATTGAGAAAATGTGAGAGAAAGGGAATAAATTGTATTTGGGTTTTATGGACTTGCAACAGGCATATGTGAGTGATGACAGTCCTTGGTGTGAAGTTTTTTTAGATGGTGAGCAGCTGAAAAAGTTTCCGAGTTTAAATATTTTGGATACATGTTGGATGGAAAGTGAAAGGTTGATGCAGAGTGTAGTAGGAAAGTTGTGAATGGCAGGAAGGTGGTTGGTGCAATTAAATCATTGGTGGATGCAAAGGGACTAAGTCTTGAGTGCGGAAGGGTCTTACAAGAGAGTATGTTTTTTAATAATAATGGCAATGTTGAAAATTAATATGCTCAAACCAATAAATTATCTAAGATACTGTAATTAATGTCGTAGTCAAAAGCTAAATGTAACGGAGTAACGGCACTTCGTTCCTTTCCTTTCAAAGAAACGGAATAACGATAATGGAATTACTTTTCAGTAACGATGCCCACCTCTGTATGTATATATATATATATATATATAATATATTATATATATATTATATATATATATATATAATGCTTAATTAATTTTAATATTATAGTTTAATTAATTATAATTTGTAAAATTTGAACAGTGCCTAAAAATAAGAGGATTTAAAATTTGATCATCAAATAATCTTTATAAGCTTGTTTTTGTGGCAGTTCTTTTTGTTGTTGCACCTATCCCATCACATTCACTTTTTCCATGGCTGGTGGCATAAAAATGCCATTCACGTTGCAGCCCATAGAGTGTCATATGATTTCAAAGTAAAAGAAAGTTGTATTTATTTTTATACTCTGCGACACAGCCATCGGTAAAATAATGAATTTTTCTAATATGAGGAAATGTTAAAATGTTAATAAGGAATGTAAAAATATATTCAATTGAATTGTTGAATGTTTCAAATCGGGACTTAAAAAGCAAAAACTTCGATGATCTAATTTTGAATCAGTAGTCTAAAAATACAGAATGAAAAGATGGACTGTACATTGTGGGTTGTAATAGAGATTATATTTTCATGTTATTGGTGCTTAGCTTGACAGAAATAAACTCCTTGTATTCTCTCTCTCTCTCTCTCTCTCTCTCTCTTCTTCTTCTCTCTCTCTTTCTCTCTCTCTTTCTCCTCTCATCTTATCTCTCTCTCTCTCTGTCTCTCTCTCTCTCTCTCTCTCTCCTTTCTCTCGTTCTCCTTCTATCCATATCTCTTCCTCTCTCTTCTCATCTCATTCGCATTTCTCGTTCTCTCGTCTCTCTCTCTTTCTCTCTCTCTCTCGATTTAACGACTCTTCTCTCTCTCTCTCATCTTCTCTCTAGCTCTCTCTCTCTCATCTCATCTCTCTTCTTCTCTCGCTCTCGTCTCTCTCTCTCATCTTCTCTCATCTCTCTCTCTCTTCTCTGATTTCTATTCCAGTCGTTTTATAATAGCTGTGGAGGACGGTCACCATTCATCCTTTAAATCCATTAATAGTTGGGTTCCCTTGGGTTATAGTTGGGTTTTCTTAGGTCCTATTTATCCCAATTCTTTTTCTACTTTTCATAAGTGACTTTCTTGATATCACTTCGTCTCTTTATTGTTCTTTCCAATTTCACAGAAGTATTACTCAAAAAGCAAATAGTCAATACTAAGAAGGTGGCCCTGGGCCAGCAAATCTTTAATTGTGGAAAAGAAAATATTGTTGTTTCAATGCCTCAAAAATACAGTTCCATTTATCTACCTGACAAAATCTACCACACAGCTATAAATATCTCATCTAAAACACATAACCTAAACCTTCTTCTGTCTTTATTAGTATTCTTTGTATTTACTTTCCTCGTGATCTTTCTTGAAAAGATCAAAAAACTTTTCTTATGAAACAAGCTTCTACGACATTGGGTATTTTAGGGCGCTCTAAGGATTTCTTCACTCCACTGTAATTGCTTGCTCTTTATTGGAGTGTCGTTGGCCTCTGTGTGGAGTATGCTCCTCATACGTCTGAGGTGGTTCCACTAGCAGAGCTCTCCTTGAGAAGGTGGAATCTATAACTTTTCGTCTCATCAGCAATCCCCCTCTCACTAACTCTCCCTAACTCTCACGTCTCTTTCTGCCCCATTACGATTTGTGCGTCACTCTCTTTACAGCTACTAATATCTGTTTTACTCTCCTGTCTCACAACTCCTCCAGTGAAAATAGGTCGTGCAATACGCCTTTCAAAAGTCTCATTTTTATCTGTCAAACATTTGGGGCCATGGACTAACCTCTATGCTCAATCTTACATATACTCTACTGGTAAAGTCTGAATCACACTCCCTTTATCTACTATTCCAACTACCATTACATTGCATAATTTTAAACGCCGTCTATCGTGACATATAAGTCTTTAATTTGATTTGACCCTTGATTGAGAATTTACACCAACTCTGGGGGAATTTTGGTACCAATTGGATTTTGCCATTGCCCTCACGCAGAGGATATGATATATATTATATATTATATATATATATATTAATATATATTATATATTATATATATATAATATATCATATATGTATATAATATTTATATAGTATATATATATAATACTGTTATATACAGTTTATAATATATATTATATATATATATATATAGTATATATATATAGTATATATATAAGGTATAGCTATATATTATATATATCATTATATATATATATTATATATAGTACTGTTAATAATATATATATAGTATATATATATAGTATATATATATACATATTTTATTTTATATAATATAGGCTATATAGTATAATACTTATATATATATAGTATATGATATATATATATAAATATCTACTATATATATATGTATATATTATTATATTAGTAATATATTATATATTGTATTATTATATATTTATATATTAATATATAGTATATATAGGGATATTATATATATATATATATACTCATAATATATATAATTCTATATTATAATATATACTATATATATTATGTATATTACTATAATAATGGGCTGAATATATAACTTTCTTAGTGGCAATTAGTTAAGGATTTTTAGGCCACCAGTTTGGCCGTTTATATTTATTGGTCGGTATCAATATTGAGGTTCAGGAGATCGGATGGTACACATCTGGTCCGTCGAGTAGTAGGTGTGATATTGACCGGTTTTGCCGGAGGTCGGTCTTCTGCTCTTGCCGTCCGCCTCTTTCACGCTGGGTGACCTGACCTTTCGCTCTCTGGTGATGCGAGATCTCTTTTTAGCTCGGAGTACGCGGTCCTGGAGAGATCGATAAAGAACTTGCGCGAATAACCTAGAAGTTTAAAAAAAAAAAAAAAAACACTTAAAATGTGTTACTACTTAGAACATTTTTCTTATAAATTTTAAAATGAAATATAATGTTCATATTATATATTAATTATATATATATAGTATATATATATATATTATATATTTATATACATCATATACATTATATGAATCTTAAATTTTGAAGATACTTACTATATATTAATATAAAATATATAATATATATGTATATAATATATATTATATATATATATATATATGATATATATAATGATTATATATAGTAGTGATATTGGTTGGGCCAAATTAGTCCGGGTGTTATTACTGGGCAATGTAAAGTAATGGTATTATTGGTTTTGTTTAATTACCATTCAGAATACACAAAGCAAGTTTTTTCGTGGATCTAATCGTGCTCACTTCTTCGGGAGCTGAAATTAATACGAAATTTTACATTTAAGAATGGTTTAGTAATACTATTTCTGCTCCTTTCATTGAACGATCCGGAACGGATTGCAATTTTGTAATGATTGGAGAAATTGTGGTAGCATGGAAGTGAAGCTTAACTGGAAAATGTTTGTTTAAGGGTTGGGTTCTGTTTAAGTAAGATTAGTGACCTCATCCTAATTAGAACTCACACCCTTTGTGAAATTATAGTTAATTGATGGTAATATTTTATTGATGAAGGATTCTATTTAAACTTTTCTAGTGTTTTCAGTATCTTGACGGGTAGTGCAACATCTTGGGAATTGATATTAATTTTTTTTGTGGTTATTATTTTTTTCGAATCATGGGCTAAGGAAGAGCAAGGTTGCATGTTTGGGGTTCAGTTTTAAGGAGGGATGAGGATTCTGATACTTTTGAGAATTATTGGCAACAGATCATTTATGGCTGTTCTATGATTGTACGGGCAGGGTAGGCCTCAGAAGGCTAGAAAAGGAAACATCCCACTAGCAACTTATTTAATGATACACCATCTCGATCCTTCATACTATAAAGAGCCCTCTCGGGGTAGGCACGCAATAATTAGGGCTGATTTACCCTAGGCCTTCAGGGTAGGTCTACGAAGAAAGCTAAACTCATACTAGAAAAACATCCTAGCGAACGCTTATATATTATACACCAATCGATATCCTCATCACCTTATAACCTAGGCGGTAGACACCAAATTAGGGCTATTCTAATGACTCAGGGGAGGTCTTAGAAAAGGCTTCTTGAAAAAAGGTGGAGCAACTCAGGGTTGGCACTATGTGGCCACTCACGCCGTGGCAAATGATGAATAAGAGCTAATGGTAGAACTTCCACGTTTGGCATATGTGGTAACTTTCATTGGCACTTCACCTGGCACTCAACCTGGCACTTCAACTGGCATAAGCTCCGTCTGGATCGCACACCTATAGGGAGTCTCAGAGACACCCCTAGACAACGCTACCCACGGGTGATCGGAAAAGCATTAAAAGTTGAAACACGTAAAATAGCTTTGAAACAATCAACTAAAACGTTCTGGAGTCGTCAAGGATACCATCAATCATTAGGTGCCAATCCAAAAGAATGAACCGATCATTGGCTTAGCCATACCAAAGATTGAACATCAAGATAGGCAGCGATGAGACCATCAAAGCTGAACCATCAATATAGGTGCCATCACAGTTGAGCCAACAAAGTTGAGCCATCAAAGTTTGGCCATAAAAGTTGGGCCATCAAAGATGAGTCCTTAACAGGATGAAGGCAGATAAATAGATGAGGTCGATCAAAGCTGAGGCAGGTCAAAGCTGAGGCATCAAACGTTTTGAAGACATCAAAGTTCAGGCATTCAAAGCTGAGGCATAAAGGCGTAGGTGTGGAGCTTAGGGCAAGAGCCAAGGTGGTGTGTGTGTGCGTGTGGTGTGTGTGTGTGTGTGTGTCGTGTTTGTGTTGGGGTTGGTGTGTGTTGTGGTGGTGTGTGGTGTGTGCGTGTAGGTTCAGGTGTAGGTGTATGTGTCTAGGGCGGGTGTAGACTAGGTCAGGTGTAGGGTGGTAGGTTAGGTTAGGTAAGGTGTATGGTCGTAAGCTAGGTAGGTGTAGGCTAGGTTAGGTTCAGGATAGGTTAGGTGTAGGTGTAGGTGTAAGTGTCTAGGGAGGGTGTAGGCTAGGTCAGGTGTAGGTGTAGGTTAGGTTAGGGGCAGTAAGGTGTAGGTGTAGCTAGGGTTGGTTAGGCTAAGGTTAGGTGCCGGGATAGGTTTAGGTTAGGATGTGGTGTTGTATACGTAGCCGCCGTGTGGTTTGTGCGTGATAAGTGGTAGGTGTAGGTGTGATGAGGTGCAGCAGGTGTAGGTGTAGGTGTAGGTGTAGGTGTAGGTGTAGGTGTAAGGTTAAGTGTCTATGGGTGGGTGTATATATAGGTGTGTGTAGGTGTAGGTGTGAGCTAGGGTGGGTGTATGTATCTATGTGTGTGTGTGTGCTGTGTGTGTTTGTGGTGGTGTAGGTGTAGGTGTGAAGGTGGTAGTGTAAGTGTCCTATGGGTGGGTGATATGTGTGTAAAGTGCGCTAGCGGGTGTGCGTGTGTGTGTCGTTTTTTGTAAATAAGGTGTAGCGTAGCCTGTGGTGTTTTGGTGCGTGTGGGTGTAAGGGCGTGCGTGTGGATCGGATAAAAGGAATTCAAGTTAGGAATATGATCTACTAGGAACTCAAGTTCAGCGACGGTACCCGTAATGACCTCCATGTTAGGACAGTTACCGTCCAGCAGGATACATACAGCACCCGTTACAAGAAATAGCGTCAGTACTTTGCATGAGTTCGACCATAATCCCATTAATCCGTCACAGGGAACCTTTATGGAAAGGTTCAATTTCAGAGCCTTGATTACGATGGATATAAGGCCGAACTATCAAGGCCAAGACCGGAATATCAAGGTCAAACACATCAAAAGGGGGGGCTAAGCCCCATAAACGGGGGTCAACAAGGGGGGCCTAAAACTAAAAGGGGGGACACTGTTAGCATGGTATGCTACGCAAACCGTCTGGGGGCGCACGCCAAAACGCGGGTATATTTTATCTATTATATAGTATATATAGTATATATTACTATATATAATATATTATATATATAATAATTATAGTATATATTATATATATATATATTAGTATAAGTTATATATTTATATATAGTATGTATAATTATATATATTATTAATGTTTATTATATAAATATATTTGTATATCGAGAGGTGGGGCACTTCCCCTCTTTTAGGTGGCGCTAGGTCGATCCGCTAGTCGCTCCGAGCGGACTACCGAGAACAAGGGGTGCGGGCTAGCGGAGTGCGGAATCGTCAGGAACTTGAGCGGACTTGCACGTGCGGATCAAAAAAAAATTCCGCTCTTTTGTTCCGCACCTTTTTGAAAAGTGAAAGTATAACAGCTATTACTTATTAGGAAATCCATTGGTTTATAATAAGAAGATATATTTTTGATAAATTATTATAACTAATTATACTTATAGTCTAAGACAATTGTTTTTTTAATAATTAAACTTCCAAAACAATCTCAACCTCCTTATTTCTTTTTTATAAATAATAGATTTAAAATTTTTTAGGTAACTAATATGGTATTAACCGCTCATCTATATTTTAATTTAATTATATTTTATATAATAAACATTAGCAATTCTCAATCTTTGTTCAATAAACCCAATATATATATATATATATAATATTATATATATATATATATACATATAACATATATATATATATATATGATATATATATATAGTACTTTATTATATTAGTAGTATATATATAGCTATATTAATATAATAATATAAGCTTAAAAACCCATGGTTGGTATCTACTATATAGTTATACAATTAGTATAATATAATATAGTTATATATATAGTATATCAACTATAAGTGAAGTCTATATATACTATTTAGCGTACTATATATTCTTATATTATAGTTATAGTAGACTAGTTATATTTATATATAGAATAATATACACTATGTCAATATATATATATAATAGGTAACTTGTAATAAGGTAGTAGCTGGTATAATATACTATATGTGGAGCAGCTTAATATATATATATATATTTATAGAAATTAGATTATATATATATATATATATGATAATAGGTAATTTTATTATATAATAATATATACTAGAAATATATATAATATGATATATATATAATATATCTGCGGTATTATTATGGAGTATATTGTATACATATATAATTATATAATATATATTTATATATATATATTAATTTATAGTGTATATATACTATATATTTTATATATTATATATATATATATATAATATATAATATAATATATTTATGTATATTACTATATATATATAATATAATATATAGATTATAATAGTATAATATTATATATATCTATATTTTTATATATAGTATATATATTATATATATATATATATATTTATATATATATATATATATATATATATAATATATACTATATATATATATTATATATATTAATATATTGTATATATATAATATAATATAAATATTAATATATATCAGTATATATATTATTAGTATAATTATATATATATACTATTATAATAAATTAATATATATTAATATTATAGTTATTTATAATATAATATTATATGTATATATATAAATATATATGATATATTATATATTATATATTAGTAAATATATATATTGTACTATTATACGTACTAATGTAATATAATAATGATAATTTATTATTACCTATTTTATTATATATATATTTATACTAGTATATTCTATATATATATTATATATATATATATATATATTAATATATCAATTATACTATAGTATAATATATATATATATATTATAACGTATATTAGATGAGTATTATATTATATATATACCGATATATTATATATATATAACTATATAGTTATAATTATATAAATATATATATATATATAGTATATATAAGTATATAATAATAACTAGTAATAATATACGTATATATATATATATAGCTAGGCTATAATACTATAATATATTTAAGTACTATATAAGTATATACTATCTATAGCCCGGAGCTGTAATACCGTAGCTGGTAGCATCGAGCGTCGTGCAGTCCGTCGAGGGCTTTCAATTGGATTCTCGTAAAGGGGTGGCTGGACGAAGGTAGCAGACCTTCTGCGTATGGGTGGACAGGGTGGTCAAAATATTTTTACGAAGGCGAAGGAAGGCAGAATGATTTCGGTGATGACCTTAAATTGCAATGGGCTGCTTGGAGCGAACGTGAACCCCAGCAGCTATCGCTCCCCAAGGACAGTCTTTACCCTTATCGAGCATAGGCAAAAGAATTTTGTTGAAGATTTCGTTTTCATAAAAAATATGACATGCACACCTCTCCTAGTTCTGTTGCTGTAGGCGAATATTTAGTATTGGTGGGGATATTTTGAGGGCAAAGATGTCAGCCTTAACTGCTTTTAATTTTGACAGCTAATCTTTTTGAAAGGTATATGGAATTTCTTGTCTTTTGAAGAAGACATTGAGGAGGAGAGAGGAAAATCTTGAGATTTTGCAAACTCATTCAATTTTCATATAATATTACAAAAAAAATTTTTTGTAAGGATATATCTCATAATTTTTTAGTAACTATAATATTAAAAAACTTTTTGTGAGTCGCAACATTTATTCCAGCGGAAGACGTGGCGGAGCGTGGCGGACTTGCGATTTGCGGAGGTCTTGATTTGGTCCTGAATAGGTGGGAGGGGCTAGCGGATCTACGCTTCTCAAGGTGCCGGAGGTGCGCCTAGGCAAGGACTACCCTAAACGAGGCGGGGTGCCACCGTCTTGATATAATAGGTTTAACTAATATAATGATTATTTATATATATATATAAGTTATATATGTAGATTATCTATTATATATATTTTTTATAAGTATATTATTTAATATATTATATATATATATGGTATAACTATAATATACTGATTCTCGGTATAATATATTATGAGTATATATTATAATATTATATAATATAATATATTATAATATATATTAATATATAGGTATGATATAGTATGTATAAGGTAGGCTATACGCAGTAGGCTATATATATATAGTATAGATATATTATATATAGTATATATATTATATATATATAGTAGTATATCAACTATTAATATATTATATATTATATTTTTATATTTGGGGCTGCGGAATCCCTCATACTACTGGGCGCCGGTGCGCGATATTATATTGTCGAAGATTTGAATTAGATTTTATAAATAAAAATACTTAAGTAAAAATAAACTGAAAAAAATGAAAATGATTTTAGCACACTCAACAAAAGGGCTTGAGTATTGCGCGACAATGCCATAATGGTATCAAAGAGAAATTTCACACACTGCTTTGGAATAGTCGAAAAGACTGTCTTCATAAGAGTGGAAAGAATGGTATTTGTGTAACTGAATGTAGAACCGACTGTGCTCGGGATCGATAATGCTAGCACGTTTTGAAAAGTTCCAAAGTACATATGCTTTACTATTGGTGGAAATGACAGTCATATCACGTGCATGTAAAGCTATTGAAAGAGACACATTGAAAAAACTGCCAAATTCAGCGCGCTCTACAAGCTTCTGATCTCTTTTCTGATAGTA
>JABUQX010121518.1:12500-15000 GCA_015478945.1 Trachelipus rathkii | reverse complement strand
TGTATTATTTTTATTATTTTTATTATTTTTATATTTTTATGTATTTTTGATTGTTATATGTTATTATTGTTATTATTGTTTATTATTGTTATTATTGTTATTATGTTTATTATTGTATTATTGTTATTATTGTTATTATTGTTATTATGTTATTATTGTTATTATGTTAATATTGTTATTATTGTTATTATTGTTATTATTGTTATTATTTGTTATTATTGTTATTATTGTTATATTGTTATTATTTATTATTGTTATTATTGGTTATTATGTTATTATTGTTATTATTGTTATATTTATTATTGTTATATTGTTTTATTATTGTTATTATTGTTATTATTCTTATTATTATTGTATTTATTGTTATTATTGTATTATTATTAATATTGTTATTATTGTTATTATTGTTAATTGTTTCATTATTGTATTATTGTTATATTGTTATTTAGTTATTATGTTATTATTTTATTATTGTTATTATTGTTTATTATTTGTTATTATTGTTATTTATTGTTTATTATTGTTACTATTGTTATTATTGTCTATTATTGTTATTATTGTGTTATTTGTTATATTTGTTATTATTGTTATATGTTATTTATTGTTATTATTGTTATTATGTTATTATGTTATTATTGTTATTATTGTTAGTTATTGTTATTATGTTATTTATTGTTATTTATTGTTATTATGTTATTATTGTTTATTATCGTTATTATTGTTATTATTGTTATTATTGTATTATTATTAATTATTTTTATTAGTATTATTAGTATTCATTAGTATTATTATTATTATTATTATTATTATATTATTCATTATTATTATTATTATTATTATTATATTATTATATATTTTCATTATTATATTATTATTATTATTATATTATTATCTATTATTATTATTATTATTATTATTATTATTATATATTATTAATTATTATTATTATTATTAATAGTATTATTATTAATAGTATAAGAAGGTTTTCAATACCACTTTTATATTATTGATATATTGTTGAAAGTTTCTTCAATCACTAATACTGTTTAGCTTTTAGTTTAGTGTTATTACGGGGTGATTACTATGTATTGTTTATTTAACATTTGAATTAGTAATATTGTTATTTATTATATTATTATTGCTTTTATTATTATATATATTATTATTTGCTATTATTATTATTATCCTTTTTTATTATTATTATTAGTTATTAATTATTATTAATTATTTATTATTATTATTTATTATTATTTATTATTATTATTATTTTTATTATTATTATGAATATTATTTTTATTAATTACTATTGTTATTATTATTATTATATTATTATTATATTAATATTAATTATTATTTTATATATTTATTATTAGTTATTATTATTTATTATTATTAATTATTATTATTATTATACTATTATTATTATTATTATTATTATTATTTGATTATATATTTATTATTATATATTATTATTATTATTATTATTATTATTATTATATTATCTCATTATTATTATTATTATTATGTAATATTATTATTATTAATATGTTATTATTATTATTAGATATATAGTTATTATTAATTATTATCTATTATTATTATTAATTATATATTATTATTATATTATTATAATTATTATTATAATTATTATTATTATTATTGTATCTATTATTATTTTATATATTATTATTATTATTTATTGTTATTATTATTATTATTTATTATTATTTATTATTATTATATTATATTATTTATTATTATTATTATTATTATTTATTATTACTTATTATTATATTATTATGATTATTGATATTTATATTATTATTATTATTAATTATTCATTATTATTATTATTTATTATATTATTATATTATTTATATTATTAATTATTATTCATTATTATTATTATTATTATTATTATTATTATTTATTATTATTGTGTATTATTGATATTATTATTATTGATTATTATTATTATTATTTGGATGATTATTATTATTATTATTATTATTACTTATATTATTTTATTATTTATTCTATTATTATTATTACTTATTGTTATTTATTATTATAATTTATTTATTATTATGTTATTATTATAATAATATTTAGCATTTGAACTCATTATAACTTGTTATTAAGTATCAACTGTTATATAGTCGTCTGTTCTGGTTATATTATTATCAGTTATATGGTCACCACTATTTTATTATTTTTCTTTATTATTTATTATTATTATTATTATTATTATTATTATTAATTATTATTATGTATTATTATTATTATATTATAGTTAATATTATATTTTATGATTATTATTTTAGTTATTATTATTATTATTATTATATTATGATATGATTATTATTAATTATTTATTATTATTATATTATTATTATTATTATTATTATTTATTATTATTAGTTATCATTATTATTACTATTATTATTTTTATAATAATTTTTATAATTTTTGTTATATTCTCAGATGATTATTATTATTA
>JABUQX010121518.1:0-2500 GCA_015478945.1 Trachelipus rathkii | reverse complement strand
ATGCTAGGTAGTCATCTAAAATGAGTTCTAGAAATTTGACTTGTGAAGTTACAGGAATGGGTCAACCATATAAGGATAGGTTCGCATGAGGAAGTGGGAGTTCTTCAAAATAGAACTGCTGAGGTTTTGGTGGGTGAAAAATATAAGCCATTGGAGTTACCCCATTGTGAAATATTCTCAATAGCTAGTTGAAGTTGCCTTATCAAGAAATATCAGCCTGGAACCGGCAATATATAGCGCCAGGTCATAACATAGAGAGTAAAATAGACCGTTGAAGAATAGAAGTAACGATGTCATTGAATCCGAGAGCAAACAGTAATACATAATTCACAGTGGAACGCCTTCATCCAAAGTAAAGTGGCTTGATAGAACAGAAGAGCACCGAGCCTGGATGGATCTGTCTGATAGAAGACATTTAATAAAGAGAGGGAGCTGTTCTGGGAAACCGAGCGAGTGGAGTTTAAGGAGAACCCAAGTTCTCCACGTTCTGTCACAAGTTTTTTCACGGTTATAAAAGACACCAATGATCCATTCCATCAGTTGAGAAGACTTTCGATGTCATCGAATCCAGTTTTGAACAAGATCCGTGGTCGAACGATTTTTGGGAAAACCAAACTGGAAGGTTGAAAAGGCGGCCTGAAACCATTTTCTCCATTAATTTACAAGTATGACAGGTCAGCGAAATTGGTCTTTGGTTGTCCGCCAACTTCGGATCTTTCCCAGGATTTGGAATAGGAATTGCAAAAGCTGTAGTCCAGATAGATGGAAAAGAGGATGCGATCCAGATTCTGCTAAACAAATTCAGCAAGAACGTGGATGCAGAGGGGTGAATATGACGGAGCATTATGTACGAAATTAAGTCTGAGCCAAGGGCACAGTCTTTGCTGCTCGCCAATGTAGTTTGATACTCTGCAAGCGTAAAAAGACGGTTATAGATATGATCTTCCACTTTCGCCGTTGAAAAGTCTGGCATATCAAGCCCATAACAGAGGACCATGGGTGAAGAGTTGTTGGAGAGGCGAGATATTTTCTGTGCAACTTTCCACACTGAAGAAAGGGGAGTTGTGGAGTTGACATTTGAAGTATAAGTTAGAAAGTATTGTTTACGTGTTTGGCGATTAATTCGACGAGATCTCGCCGCAACTACTTTGAAAATAATTTTCTTCTCCCGGTAAGCTTGTGCACACTCTTGGGACCGCCAAAGGGATGCCGAACTCCTAACTGGTAAGATCGTGGAATACAAGCTTCCGCTGCTGTGATGATAACTTGTTGGAAGAAGTTAAAGGCATCATCAATAGTCGGAAACCGCTTGTTGAAGGGAAAAAGTGGGATAGCTGTGGGCTGATAAAAGGAGCCCACTCCGCTCGATCATAACGCCAGCTGGAATTGGGTTTCAACTTTGGGCTCGGTGCAAGTTCATTTAAGGCTATTGGGTAATGGTCACTGTCGTTTAAATATTCAAAGCTGGACCAGGTAAAGCGATCCATAAGAGAATGGGAGCAAACACAGAAAAGAAGAGTGTGTATCTAAACGTTCATATGTAAGGAGTCCCATGTTTAAGCATTCCAGGGAAGGGTGTTAGAAGATCTACAAGGATCTAAGACTTAGACGAGGTGACAGTCGCACCATAAGGGTGGCGAAGGTTGAAGTTTCCTAATATAGCAACCGTAGTATGGAGCTGCTTTAAAAGATCAGCTAAGTCGACCTTGGTAAACTCACTACTACTCGGAGCCAAGTAGATCGAGCAGACAGTAAGGTTGGTAGACAGATGAATTCGTGCTGCCACTGCATGAAGTCTGGTTTGAAGAGGGACTGGAGAATATGGGACAGATTTGTGAATGAGTATTCCTGCACCTCTCCTATCATTGTCACCTCTTTCTATACAGGTTAGCGGCGAATTATATTCCGACGGTTGAAAGAAGTCACGATGACATAGTCGAAGTTCCTGCAAACATATGCATTTTGGCGTATTAGTTGAACAAGTTCTTCAGAATTAGAGTAGTAGCCATGAAAATTCAGAAGGAAGTTAAAGAAAAAAAAACGCCATGTTATTATAAATATTATGATGATGTTTTTTTTGAGATAATTGTCTCTATTGTGGATAGTTGTGATGCTATAAGTGGATTTAGATGGGGAGGTAAGGCTGAGACGGGGTCTCGACGAGGAGGAGTAACAAATCCAGGTGGTAAAAAATAGTCGTTCAACAGAGAGGGTTGTACTGACCTGTTTTTGGGGGAAGGTTTCGTGCTATTTGGTAGAGGGCTTCGCCATGAATGCGAAATATGTTGAGGTTCAACCAAGTCCATCTTATTGTGTGGACTTGGTGGTCGTTTGAAGAGCAGCCAAAATGCTCATGTTTAGGGAATGAAAGCGATATCAGCATCTACCAAGCAAGAAGATTCAGAAATTGGTGGATGAAGGCGCACGAAAACGCGAAAGCGTTTCGATAAATGCGAAAACGGTTAAACACCCACCTTCCAAACTGGAACGAAGTACAATG
>JABUQX010121517.1:12500-26723 GCA_015478945.1 Trachelipus rathkii | reverse complement strand
GTTTGGATCGTAAAAAGCACGTGTTAGGTTCGCGGGGACGAAACCCTAATACCAAACATAAAAATAAAAATAATGAAATAAATTAAAATAATTAAAAATAATAAAAATAATTAAAATAAAATGATTTAAATAATTCAAATGAAAATGAATAAAATTTCGAACAAAAGAGAATAAACAATAATTAGCAAGGTCTTCCACGTGCTTTTTACGGCTTGGCGATTCTCAATACGAGAGACCAAATAACAGAAATAATAAAATAATAAAAATACGCAAATTAATAAAAGTAATTCAAATAAAAAAGTATGTTATATGTATGTGTGTGTGTTTATGGATGATAGCGATTTTACTCTCTCTCTCATTATTTGTATTATATATATTATATATATATATATATATTAGGTATTATAATATAATATATATTATATATATTATACTATATATATATATATATATAATATATATATATATTATATATATAGTATATATATATATATATTATATATATATATATATATATATATATATATATATTTATATAATATATATATATTTATATAATAAATTGCATATATATAAAATGCAAAATCGAGATGCGCTTTTTCTAAACTTTTAATATGGAAATAGCTATTTCCAAAATTTTTGTATGCAAAAAAAATGATTTATATATAAGTAACATTTGTTTATATATTAATGGGCATTCAGACGGAGCCCAATTAGTTAAGTTCAATACACTTCCTTAAGAGGCTACGGGTCGAGTTCCAGTTCGGTCAGTGACATGGAGAGTCACTTTTTTAAATTCCCACAATTCCTTTGTTCATTCTTGTGGGTGGGATGATTCGCATCAGAAATAGATGATGTTATGCGCGTGCGCATGATGCATATTACATGTATGCGCAAACGCATGGTACATATACATGACTAATAGTAGTATAAAATGACATGTGGCGACCATTCCTTAGAGAAGGCCCAATGGGTTTTCAGGATACCTGTAAAACCTTCCAGAAGAGTACAAGAATAACTATAATTATAATATATATATATATACTATTATACTAAATAATATATATATATATATATAATTACTATATATATATATATATATATATTATATATATTTATATAGTATAATAATATGATAGATGAAAGGCAATTTGAAAATAAGAATTCAATGAAAGACTATGGTATAGGGATTGGGAAATCCTTCTTGAGAGGCCCAGGATCAGATAAGCAGTTCACGGTGAGTGGAACGGTATTAGAGAGTACGTTAATGAACGGGCAGACTACTATATGGTAGGAGGGAAGAACTTGGGTATGATGAGGGTGTGTGTGCTGATATAAGGGTGTAGTGTTATGTGGTCTATGGATGGCATTCGGTGGAATATTTAAAAATACATTCATGATGGCCTATGTGAAATGAAACTGAAATATTTCGGATTAAAGACCATGAAGGTGGGTGAGTTATAGAAAACGGAGGATGCGAACAAGCAAAAAAACGGTCCGGCCTTCGGTGCAGTGTGTGCGGTGCCGGTGCGGGGGCGGTGGCGATTGCGGTGCTGCTCGGTGTCGGCGCGATCGGCGGGCATTGCGGTTAAGCGCAGGCGTGGGTGAGCTCCGAAACGGCCCTCCACCCTTAAGGGGGGGGGGGGGGAAATCCGCGGAAAAAAAAAATAAATAAATAAATAAAAAAAATAAATAAAACTCTAAAAAAAAAAAAAAAATAATAAATTAAAATAATCTTAAAAAATAAATTAAATAAAAAAAGCCACTAAAAAAAACCACCCATGAAGGGTACCCTACGTGCAAATCGTGCTAGATAAGATACATAAGGGCTAGTGTGGTACATTCACAGTCTCTCTTATATATATATATAGTGGTGGTTAAGCACCGATTAAGTCCTCGCTTCTCCGTTCATATAACTCCTAGCGCTGTCCAACCTCTCTCCTCTTACTTTCATATACAGATGAGGCTTGGTATTATTATTCACCTCCCAGGATACATGGCATCTCCTCATATTACTTCGGTCTCCATCTGAATTACCTCGGAGAGCCGTTCCAGTATTCAGATAGACTGTCCTCGACACTAATCAACCTGTACTGGTATCTCAAGACCAGTGCTGCTCGAGATGCGTTCAGACTGAATACAATACAAAATTGCCTCTCTATAATCCATCCTCAGCCCACCTATTCCATACCCGCCAGACCGAACGATACCGTAGCCCGGATCCGCATTATAATCTTCTCGCCTCACTCCGTGCATTCAGATGCGAGACCTACACTCGCAAGTGTGGCATATCATCCCACGTTGAGGCACAGTGCAACCTCAGAGCTCTGCGATTCAAGGTCGTGGCTCTAATCCTGGGACTCCTCCAGATACTAAGCAAACTCCTTCGATACTTTTATGGCGCGTAAACGTCCATGATGTACGATAGTCTACCTCAGCTCTACTTTATTAATAAGGTTCTATTTCTTATCTCTAAATTGTTTGATGTATTCCATTAGGTTCTTTTAACAGAGTCAATTTCTATCTTGTATATTAATACCCTTATTTATAGTATTTTATTACCTATAAGCTCGGTGACATAATTTACTCTATTTAATATATATTATAGTAATTTTATAAAGCATTGATAATATTATTTAATTATTGCATATATATATATGATGTTCTTTTAGCAGACGTTTTCTTTTTAAATTTATTTTTTTCATTCCCGTAAATTATCACAAGTATCAATCGTTCCGACCAATAGGAAGTTATGATTATATAAATATATTATATTAATCTTGAACATAATAATATTCTTTTATTATAGTTTGATCGCAGATCATAATCATTAATAGTATTTATACAGGTATATATTTTGAATATATTTCTTATTGTAAATTTAAAGAAATTACTATATTTTCTAAAATTCTCTATACAGTCGGATGTAAATTCAGATTTTCGTGTAACGTACTTTTCATCTTAAAAATACTCATGTGTTTCGAGAGCAATTCCTGTTTTATAGAATTAAAATGCTTTCATAAAAATAATGATTAACCAATAGTTGAAGTTAGGCTCAAAACTGCATGGCACGCACTGCTTCTTAAACACATTCAAATGGTCAACATGCTGAATGTGGACCATGTGCTTTTAAGAGCTATCATAAATACTATTGAAAATAAAATAATAATAATAATGAGCTCGACTAATAGAAAAAAATTCTTAAAAAATAAATAAAAATAAATAATATTAATTCATAAAAATATGAGTATATAACTCCTCCACTAAGCTACACAAATGTAAAGGTTAAAAATAAGTTTCTGATGCAGGACCGTGAAATATTAAAAGTTATTACAGAACAAAACATCTGCATTACCTTTAAGGAATGAATATAAATGGATAGACCTTTTTCTTTAGAAGTTTCGGTTTCTGAAGTCCTTGCATTCAAAGGCATATAAAATTTACATTTATTATAAATATTTATAATATTAATATTGAGGCCTATATATTTTCATTATAAAAAGTTGTGGATGGATGTTAATTATTTTTTCAGTGTAATATACGTACGCAGTCATTGCATGCTTTCGCATAATCATGGAGAAAACGCCACTATATAATATATAAGTTAGGAATGTACGGTAGCCTTCGATTTATTGTGGGAAGATTCCGGTTCCAGCCGGAACTAACCGATGGCGTTTCTTACTTTTTCAAAGTTTCTAATAAAAATTGCAGTATATTATTTTTTGTACATTAATGTTATCAGATTATGAATAAAAAATTAATATTGTAAATTGATAATACAGTCGCTCTCGATCTACTTGCGGAGCGAGGTTAGCGGTTCCTGGTACTGCCCCGGCGGTGTGGATAGCGCCCACCGGGGTATCCGCAGTCATTAATTGTCTTAAACCCTCCCTGAAGGAAGAATCATATCATATATGTCCTTTGATATAAATAGTATAGGTATATATACGCTATGTATGCTGGGTATTCTCAACAGCTTTTTTAAATAAATATGACTTTTATTCGGTATATGTTGCAGAGGATAAAGCTAGTATGTTTGGAGGAATTAACAAGAAAGATCAAACGGATAATTCTATAACATGAGTCGTACTAATGCATAGAATTTTTTTTCAAACCATCAAGATAGAGAATATTTTCATTTAATTTATTATATCTTGTATTACATCGTATTTTAAGTAGATATATATCTTAAACATAATGACTTAGTAGACTAGAATGTTACGCACACAAGATATGAGTGTTTTTAGTTTTTTATAAATATGAGTAGAAGATGCTTGTTGGGTACAAGATAGTTACAATAACCTTATATATTATTTGGAGATAAAATATTGTTCTTTATTATATATTTATATGGGAGTAGTATTATTTTACCCGTGCCCATCACTCCTGTGTTAAAATTCATTTTCAATTATTGAGCACAAATAAATAGAAGAATATATCAAGTTGTAATGAAAATATTAGTAAGGATGGGAGAAAGGGAGGAAACCATGTCCTTTTACCTTATAATTTTGTTATTGTTATTTTTGTACTCTGAGGTACGGTACAGTGATGGCGTTGTAACGCGTCTAACAACGCGCGCTGACGAAAACCCAGCGGAAATGTTGGCAGGTTTGACGCCGACGTTGGATCTCCAGTATAGGCATGGAAGTTGAAGAGGCAGCATGTCTTTGGATGTAAGTTCATTCAAATTATTTATATAGATTAACAAAAGAATCTAAGCAGAAGACATTTACTGTGTAATCACGTTCGCATTACAGATTGCTCCGGCTGTTTTGTTAACTCTTATGCACCCAAATCTAGAGAACCATGAGGACAAGGGATTATATAATTACTTTTTAGAGTGATTGCATCTTTAACTGAACTGGAGTTACGAAAATAACTTCAGGATGACTAGCACCTAGTCAGAACGATGGTGAGGATAGCATTTCGCCAGAAGAAATACTCGTATTCGTATTATTTAGTTTTGATATGTTATTAATGTAGTTAAAAAATATGTTACTATAAAAATTGTTTAGCGCGCGCTATACTGATAACATGTTACAGGCCAATTAAAATAAGACTCGAGGAGCCCGTGTGCGTCGTCGCTTCACGAGAAAAACCTTCTAGACGCACCCGCTGCTGCGCGGTGAAGCCGGAAACGCGCGCTGAATCCTACGCCTTGTATGGTCTTATAGTATGCCGTGATAGGACAGCGCGCGTTGGAACGAGCGTTGCTTAGCGCGCGTTGCAACCCATCATGTGTACGTGTAGCCTAATTGAACTTTTGCCTTTTAGTCTCACAAAATTTCTTTTTTTTTAATTTGCTTGGGTTTTATATTATCTTATATATATTTTGTATTAATTTTTGCCTTTTAATTTAATTTATCTTTTTCATATTGTTTTATGAGATTTTATTTTATTTTTTTATGTAATTTTGTAAATTATTTAATTCTTTTATTATTATTTTTTTTGCCATCAAAAAATCTCTACTACCCTGAACTCCCTTCCTAGACTCCCGGGCATTATAAACTTCAGCAGGTAGTTATGCAACGATACGCGTTCATGTACCGCTTCTACGAGGGACGAACTGGGATGTAGAAACTTAAAAAATTATGATAAAATGCTTCGACTCATATCTTACAAAACTTTAAATATGAAACCAAATTATATATTTACACTAGAAACGGATTAAATTAGCTTTAATACTTCAACTTATAGAAAACTAAATAATTATATCAACAAACCATGGGTAAAGTCTGGGGAAATTAATTTTTTGATTTTTTGGTTCATGATTGATTTTTATTATTATTTTATACGTTATTTTTAGACAAAATGTTCTATTTTATAAAATGATTATTTTATATAAAATCAATTAATATACTTAACCTAATTTTAAAAAATTTTTTTTGATTTATTTTTAATTTTTAAAAAATAAAATTTTTAAAAGCATGTTCTCTAATTAATAATCAGGTTTGGTTAGAATATAATATATTAAGTTTAAGTAGTTATATAAATTAGTACCATAAATATTAAGATATATATACTATTATAATAACTTATATATATATTATATATATATATCTCTATAGATATATAATATATATATATAGAATTATATATATATATATATATATATATATATAATTTATATATATTATTAATTATATATATAATTATATATATATATATAATATATTATATAATTATATATATATATATAATATATATATATATATATATATATATATATATATATATTATATATATAATATAGTTTTTGTATATACTGTATTATTATGAGTACCTTAACTTTATTTATTCTTTATTAAAAATGACTGAAACAACATTGATGAATATTATTTATTATGTAGCATAAAATTTATACTATATCAATTAATTAGGGTAATAGCTGGATTAATTATTATTGATTTAGAAAAAAGGTCTAAAAAAATTTAAAAAAAAATTATGATATTTTAATAAAAAAAAATACGTTAAAAAAATCAGTTGATTTAAATATTCGATCTTTTTTGTGCCAATCCTGCTTAGAAATCTAGGACCTGGGGATAAAATAAAATTTGTTAAGGTATTATTCATTATTATTATTATTATTATTAATTTATTATTTTATTATTTGAAATTGATATATTACTTATTATTATTCATATCTCTCATTATCTAATAACCTGATTATTATCAAAATGATCTCCAATATATTATTGAATTATTTATTAATTGGATTATTAATGCAATTATCTAAGCGAAATAAACTATATATAAAGATAGAACGACTAACCACAAATAAACAAAATATTAGGTTTAAGCTGTCGACTCAAGCCAGAGAAAAATATTTAAAATCTTTTAAGAAACAAGAATAAGGAATTTTAAATATACCTTAGTTCGGCTTATCTTTGAAAAAGATTAGAGTTTATCATTTGCAATATTGTGACAAATTATTGTCTAGAGTTGCCTGTAGGACCAATAATATAGTTTAAGATTCTTTCTCATCTCCCAACAACTTTAGACATTTCTTTCTGCCAAACGAACCAAAAAAATAAAAAAATAGATTGTCGTGCGTGTTTTGAAAGCGTTATATACTATGTTATGCGACTACAAACATCGATATTCCACAATCGTCAATCCGAATAAAGAAAGCTTTTTTAAAGATAGCTCATGAAAGATTCGAGATAGAGAGTCTTTACACATAACATCTAAATATCTATTCTGTTAATTCAGCAGAAAGCTGCTACAAACTACAAGTACTCAACCAGGATATGGCCAGCAACAGAGCGCAACTGTTCATGCATAGTATATGCACAGCAGAGATCCCGTTTTTATGCGCACTTTCTTAGCTCAAGACGTAAAACGTCACAGTCATGGCTATGTTCAAACCAGATTTCTGAAATAATAAAACAGTCACTCGGCAATTCTACAGGACATAAATAACGTGGTGCACCCAAGTCGGAAGTTATTAAGCGAAAAACAATCACTCGTTCATGAAAAATCTTAGCAAAACGAGAGTATGCTCTCTTATACGGTCAATTTTAATCTATGTAGAAAAATAGTTGAGAGTCTTCAGAAATAGATTATTTTTAAATTACTACTTCAGAATGTATAAAACCTCTTGTAGGAATTAACGAGATTCAATGTGACTAAATAGAGATATCTAATTTTCGTCAAAACAGATTATCTCTGCAGTGAGTAGAGTATGAAGAGTCATAGAGATGTCGTAGGCACAAGAATTGCATTTAGATGGACCAGCAAACAAAGATATGGTTGTACTATGTGATCACACAACGGTAATTTACAGGAATTCTGAATATCAATACAGACAGTATGTATTTGATAGTCACGCTAATAACCCATATATTCCTTATAGGTAGTAACATTAATTTGTTAACAGATGTAAAAATGCGACTTAGATACCGTAACGATCTCAGTCTCAAACTGCATACCAACATATTTATCCTATCGCTTCGTGATTTTACGTACTGCTCATATGAGATCGTTATATAAATTATATATCAGTATATAATTATACCTAATGAAAGTAAAGCACAGAGTTATTAGACTGAACACTCAGTACTTACTTTATTATACTGAATGTTTTATATCGCTGAGAGAAAACTTATTAATAAATATCCTAGTAAATAACTAGGAATCTATACGTTTGTAGGTTACATGAATCATTATTCGTATTAGCATAATGCTTAATCTATCAGATTAATGGTTCGTGGCTTGTAACTGTAGTCGTTGTTTCCTGTGCTCAATACTGATCCTACATCAATAAAACCCCTCATACAAATATAAAGGCAGCTCCGCAGTATTCTATATAGAAAATATTAATAAAAAGTTATATTGATTTATAATTCCTCTTAATAAAGCTCGAAAGTTTAATTTAAAGCTATGAAGCAGTCTGTATTTAGAAGTAATTTGATCTAGGAATTTGCCTCAACTTAGCTGACCTATCGTTATGTCTCTTAAAACTAGTTGAAGCTTCAGAGACGGAAGTATTGTTATTATATATAAAATTTGAGCCAGAAACTCTTTGCATCAGCACTACGTGAACTACCACTCGGGCGTGTGTATCCAGGTACATTGCAAAATTACCTGATATCTCTTTTTATTAAGTATGATTATTTGATCAATTATCCGACAGCGTTTCCGAGTCATAGTATTTAAGCACAGCGCGCGTGCATTACAGAGAGCTTCTCTGACGCACAAATAAATAATTCGCTACTATTCCATATGTCTTACTGAATATAAAGTCTATATGAATCCGCTTATATCCAATACTTCTAGAGACGTTGCACTAGAACTATACAAGCATTCAAGCTATCGAGAATTTTTATAAGCCCGGTAAATATAGGGTGGGCGACTAAGGTATAGTGTTAAGCCAGTACTTCAGCAGAGACTGATGCATAACCAATTCTATCGATATACTCGAACAAGCTTGGTTTTTACAAGAGTAATTGTTATATCGACGACAGTGACGTTTCATTATGTCCAGAATAGACTCGAAGAGACTTAAGCCCCGTGTGCAACCAGACTTCACACGGTAAACGCTATCCAATGAAAAAAATACATATAACCAATACAGAGAATATCGAGATATAAATTTTTAGTACCTGGAATTAATACTTGGATACCGAGCGCGCCCGTTCGGAGTAAGTAGCTGGCAATGTAAGTCACAGATAATTACTGTTTAATATATACTTTATATAGTATGATACTATTAACTATTTACATAGATAATTACGATAAATTATATTAATTAATTCAATAAGTTAATATAAAAAATAATCTATAAAATATTAAAAAATTTTGGCAAGACATTTCCGACACATGTTAGATTTTTCGTCATAGTTGTTTGTTAAACAAAGATATGTATCTTCAGTCCGCAGCCCGCCCGTTTATTTATTCTCGAAATCAGAGGATTTTAAACAATCGAGGACAGTGTCTGGACGTGTGACGAGTAGCGTGATAGTGTTTTTTAGAATGGATACGCAATCTGGAGATCGTTTGCGAAAGGACAATGAATGAGTTCTGCGCCGTAAGCAAAATATGTTGACACTAGTATAGGCTTCGTGTGTATTCAACATACTAGTCATTTTTTCAAAGGTCGATAATTGTAAGTCTTTATGAGTTAACAGAGGAGAAAAGTCTCAGTACTCTAGCCGGTAGAGAGTTTAATTCACAAGACTATGGCAGAAAAAGTCCACTGAGGTCACTCGCAGGATTGCGAACACTATTAACATATTTATTCTGTGTTAGATTTAACCCTGATCACCTAAATCGTATTATATTTTGTATCTTGTATTGTAAGGTTTATACTTTTGTAATTTGATTTATATTGTAGATATGTAATAATTATAATTAATTTTAATTAATATATACAAATAAATAAAAGTAAATAATAACAATATAATTTAGAAAAAATAAACAAATGTATTTTAATTTCTAATTTATTAATGTATTATAATAAAAAAAAATTATATATTTTTTATAAGTTATTATACAAAAATTATTTCGTTTGATTAATTCCTCAAAATGAAATACACTATATATATATTATAATATATAAGAATAAATACGTATAAATGGACATTAAAATACAATAGAGTATGGCCGATGGTAGTATAATTAAGGGGGAGTTTGTACCGTATACAGCTTATAAAATAAAAATTAACATTTTATATGTTAGAAAGATAATAAGTTTTATAAAATATTATATTAATATATAAAAGTTCAATAATAATAATACAGACCAGCTTTATATATATTTTATTTTATAAATAAATAATAAAATATAGTAAATAAAATGTTATATAAAAAATAAAAATAAAAAATACAAAGTATTTAAATAAAATTTTATATATAATATATATATAAATAAACATAGAAACTGATGAATACTAGATAATGAATTTATGAGTCTCTGTTATTATTAATTTAAAAAAACATTGATTCAATCAATATTTAATTGTGTTAAGATATTTACAAATACTGTTATAAATTATTATAATGGTCAAATAGAATGATAAAAAAAAAAACTTTAAACTCAATAATATAATAAATACTGTCTCTTGATATTTAAGCAACAAGGGTAAAATAGAATTGGTAAGTGTATTGTTGCTATTCTCTATGAGAAAAATTACTATGCACAACTAATTTTTTTAAACTAAAATATATAATATAAATTATAGTATAATAAAATGAAAGATAATAAGTATATAAACATATAAGGTGAAAAAAATTAATGTGAGTTAATAATATTATATGTAAATATATATAATTAAATTATAAATAAATTTCAAAAAGATAAAGAATATATATACTATATAGTTTGAAATAGAATTTGATAGAGAGCTAGCTTTCGACGAAGATTTGTTGCAATTGATTTTAAATCAAAGTATGGTGTAATATGCGAGAGTCTTAAAAATCAAGAACTTATACTATTACGTGATATATTGAAACCAAAATTCTTTTTAAGTACAAACGCATTTAGATGATATGTGAAGCTATTCAACGAATATTTTATACCTATTTTTAAAATTATTATCTTAATTGAAAATAATTAGATCGATAGAATCCTTATTTCATATTATGATCTATACTTCAATTTATAGTAATAGTGTATTGTTAACTAACAAGAATTTTCGTATCAATATAAAGAAGCACCGACTCAGATACGTTTCTATTAGAGTTCAAAAGATTAAATGATAATGACTTATCTCTAGCTAAGTAAGACTGATAAATTAATTTACGTAAACGCGTATATATAATATATAATATAAATATATACCCAATAAAAAAAATTGTTTAAATATAATATATATAATTCACATATAAGCATAAATGCTATATATCGTAGATAATTTATTACAATTCTCATTACACTAGAGGTCTTTCTTGTACTGTAAAATAAATGGCTCACGTATAAAATCTCTTAATAAGCTTAAAGAGAAACTTTTTATATAAGTGTATTACTATAATAAAATTCTTTATAACTAATAAATTTTATACAATAAAATAGGCTATAATGAATATCTTGAACTCGGTTCACTACAAATAGTTTTTATTATTCCGTATAAATAACCTACTAAGCTTAACAACTATAAACTCACATAAAATTAATTTATGTTACTCGCAAAAACTGACACTTGAAAAATTTGTACTATAGGTGATACTTTATTGACTCATATTATATATATATATAGATATATATATATTAATATATATATAATTTATATAATATATATATATATATATATATATATATATATATATAATATATTATTTATAGTATATATCATATATATATATTAGGTAGAAGCATAATAAAAATTCCATAATATTTATACAAAATGAATATCTAAAAAGATCAAAATATTTCAGACAGAGCCAATTTGAGAATTAACTCGAAAAAAAGAGATATGACATTTTATAGGGAAAGACCAAATATATGAGCAGATTCGGGAATCAGGGCGTATTAAAGAATGTAATTACCAGGAATGTAAAGAAAATACGAAGAAATCTCTCACAAAGTACGTGGACACTTCATAGAAAATAGGAAGGTTATATTATATTGGAATCAGCGTAAAAAAACTTTCGTATGCAAAAGTCCTGTTTCTAAGTGATTTAAAACTAACGAGTAGCCCATAGAGTATACCAGCTAATAAAGATACACCTTAAGGGTATCAGACGGAAAATCAGATCTCTCACGGCCTACAAGAACCACAACCAATGGATTAATAGATATATACCTCAAAACTATCAATATATTTTGATCATCAGGCAAGAGAGGGCCATCGAGTCTTATATTGCTTTAGGGGGTGAAGAGCAAATGTTACGGGGGCCACCATCTGGCGAGAAAGCTACCGGCATACCTAATTAAGATACTTATAATATAAGCTTTATTAATACTCACTAGATTCTCAATATTGAATTGTTTTCGATGTAAGTGTCTAGTTTACTTTGCGAGATTTTTTTCCTATATATATATATGATACAGGTAATAATAAGCTTTATATACGCTATAGTTCCAAACTATGTATTTGAGTTATTACCTGTATAATGAGGTTGTCATATTTTCGAGAAAATTACTATCACTTGGCCCTTTTCTGGAATTATATGCCCCATTTAAAAAAATTAAATGATATATTTGAAAACATAAAATAAATTATTAATTAGTTAATAAGTAAGGTTATAATATTTTACAAAATATTTTTTTGTTATACAATTTCTCTAAAAAACCTTGGCCATATATTATATATTTAATATACTATACTATATATTAATTGTGTATTTAATATATTAATTTATAATAAACACTGTAGCTATATACGAATAAATTTACATAGAGGCAGAAATCAGCAATACATCATTTTATTCGTACGCAGAATTGAAAAATTCTCTCATATTATTGAATTGGCATAAAAATATACATTTAAATTATATCTAATCTTTAATATCCGTAATACATATGTGAGTGTTATTTCACCATAATGCGTAAGGTCTCCTCACATATCGATAGTAATACTGTACTGTTTATATTATATATTAATATAATTATATATATAATATTATTATATAATTATAATATAATATATATATATATTATAAATAATAATAATATATATTATATAGATATATTTAATATATATATATATTAAATATATAATATATTTATAAATATAATATATATAATAATGATATATTAATTATATAATTAATATAAAATATGAGCATATAATGCCATGTGGTGGATTATAAGTATATATTAATATTATTATATTTGATATTTTTAGTATATATAATTTATATATATATATGTATGTGTGATGTATATATATATATATAATATACTATAGTGTTGGGTGATATGTGACTTCCTAATATCTAACTTTAATAATAACAATATATCATTTTCTTTATACACCAATATATCAAAAAGATTGAATATTATGGACTTTGTCAGAATGTACTTTTTTATTGATTATTTCCAAAATTGAATTGTTAAATATATTTTTTATTGTTTTTACTTTTAGTATATAGTTAAGTATATACTGAAATATAATTTTGTTGTTTTATATAATCATTTTTAGTGAGTGAGTCAACTTTTTTTAATTTAATCTTATCTTTAATATTGGTATACATATTTATTGACGCTAAGTTATTAGTATTCTTTTCTCTCTCTCTCTCTCTTCATACATCTCTATCTCTTTCTCTATACTTATCTACTATACTATTCTGTCCTGGAAGTATCATATTACTCTCTCTCTCTCTACCTCTACTTCTCTTCTCTCTCTCTCTCTCTCTACTCTCTCCTCTCTCTCAAGACTTATAAAATGGTAAGGTCGCCATATGGAATGAATATTTTTTATGTTTAATTGATTAAATTTAATATTGTGAGGTAGCAAATATTATACAAACTATAATTATTATGATATATTATTACAATCTATTTATAAATATCGAATACTTTTGTATATTTGTCTGATTCAATAGCTTGGATATTCAGTGATTGAGGAAATCTTTGGTTCTCTGCCATCTGAGTTTATAATTTTCCTATACCGATTAGATATATATTAAGTTTTTAAATAAAATAGGGCTATATTAAATATACTTCGTTAACGTTATATAGCTATTTCTATTAGTACCTAGATGATACCATCTAAAAGCGATCTCATTATTAATATGATCTCTTGAAACTTATAATATAGATGTATTATGAGACGATGGTGG
>JABUQX010121517.1:0-7500 GCA_015478945.1 Trachelipus rathkii | reverse complement strand
TTAAGATAGTTGGATGTTCAGATCTATTTTAACTTCCTAAAGTTTGCTGAATATCATGATAGACTCTTATAATTGAGTATCTTCAAAATTCACTTCATACAGTATTTCTGAGTACTTGCTGACTTCCACATACATCAAAAATTAGCTAATATTATGCAAACTTCAAGTTTTATAATCTATTGACACTCATATGAGCTTTTAATTTGGTAATTAATATTTGTACTTATTTTAAATTTATACTAACTATATACACCTATATATAATTTTAAGTATATATTCTGTAATAAAATAATATATACTTATCCATAATACTAAGATAGAAATTTCTCTCTCTTTTAAATGATATATTTTATTTAGATTATAAATTATTATGCTGTTATTAGTGAACCTATCTATTATCGATAATGTATAAAGTATCACAATAAAAAAAAGCTAAATTGCACTTTTGGTATACGGTTCATATTGTATGATTACGGGCGGAAAGCGATACGATTTACATAGTATTAATACATGAATCAATAACTGCTGAAGCATTTTGTAATCATTCATCTTACACAATCTTCAGTCAGCCTCTCTCTCTCTACTCTCTTTCACAATCTTCATGTCTTCTCAGAGTCGTCTTCATAGCACTTGCGTGCGTGCTCTACTCTCATACTTTCCATCTATTATCAATGCAACTTATGTCTCTCAGAAATTAATAGTCGTCGACGAGTCAATAGATAAGGTCATGGTCCCTTCCTCATCCTTAGAACACTAGATATTCATACTTTAAACAATTCTTTGCTTGCACTAATAGAATGTATGTAAAAATATATGATATTAAAACCTTTACCTCTAAAAAATATATAATTAAGATTAGAAAGAAGGCAATATATGAAAAGCAATCCAGTAACATTGTAAAAGAAGCTACAATTGCTTACTTGCTTTTATATTTATTCTATTAACCTTCTAAACGCTAATAAGTTAAGCTATTATTGAACGGGTTTTTTCTGCTCTTACGCTTACTATAAAATCTAAACTAAGGAGGTAAAATTCAAATGATAGGTATGGTTTTAACACCTCCACACAGATTATGTATTTCTTTAGATTTTAGAATTATAACTTCATTTCAGTTATATAGTGTATTATTATATCAATAGCTTGATTCCTTATATTGTGTCATTTAACAATAGTAATTTTCGATGAGCAGTGATAGTGATATAATTGTATTATTGTTTTTCTATATTTCTAATTATGATTATTTTTTATTTATTCTAATTTATTTATTTTTTTATATATTATTATTTATATTTTATATTAATTATTTTTTAATTTATTTTATATATTATACTTTTATTAATTTTACTTTATTATTTTTAATTTATTTATTATATAATATTTTTTGCTATAAACTATTATATTTATTTATGATATGTATATTATTATATATTAACTATAAGAGATGAAGATTACAAGCGATAAAATATCATATATGTATAGTAATTTAACTTATAAGTTTAATTTTTTATTATCGAACAAATATAAATGTTATTTTTAATGTTTCTAAATATAATTTATTTCAATAAATATTTAATATAGTATATATATATCTACGGTTATAGTGTGTGTAGAATACCTATAAATCCTCGGATAGTGCCCCAAGATATTCAGGAAAATACTGTAGATGTGAGTTTATTACTTAATTACTTAATTAAAATTTTTCTCATTCTATGCAATTAATTCTGGTAAGCAAAGCACTCCGAATCATCGTTACCATAATTAATAAAATATAAAACCTAACTTGAATTCATAAAAAAATAGAATTATTTGTGCAAAAATAAGCCAAATGACTATAACAAAATACATATATCCTCTAGCTCTCTTTATTTGTATTATGTTGTAAATAACTTATTTCCTCTCTGAGATGTACCGAGAATTCTCACATAAAAATAAAACATTAAAATTTGGAATGTTGAATCGTATAACTTTATAAAATCTTGAATAGAAGACTTAAGTCATCTGATTTATATCAATATAACTTCTGATGCTTAGCTGAGCAGTTCCTGAGATTTTAGGAGTAAACTCTGATTTATACATAATATATATAATATATATATTATATATATATATATATATATTATTAATAATATTTAATTATTATATTAATAAATATATATAAATAAATATTTAGATATATATATAATTATATATAATTAATCATATATATTAATATATATAAATATTATATATAATATATATTATATAATTATATAGTTATATTATATATCTACGTAAAACGTACGGTCATTTTTTTTCACTTTTTATCAAAATTTTATTCAGAAATAATATAAATTACATTTAATTAAAGTACTTCTATAAAATCTAATGATTATTATTATAATTATAATATGTAAATAATATAGCTACATAAAAAATTAAAACAATGAGTATAAATAATGAAATATTAATAAAACATTTATATTAATAATTAATTATAATTTATTGGCTACTGAAAAATAAAATATCTCTCATATATAAGTTCTTATATTACCCTACAAAATTTTGAATCGATAGTTATATGAATAAAATATTGGTAGAAGATGGGGAAAATATTCTGCTGTATATGAAGAAAATAATGAAAAGTATAATATCAATATATATATATACTAATAATGAATACACATCCTTATTATATAGTTACTAATGATTCATATTATACTATATATGATAAAAAAAAAAATCAATAAATAAATTAAAATAATAATAAAAACTCCAAATTTTTGGATGAGACATTTATAAACCCCAGATTTAATAATTTAAGCCATATTTTGGTTTACATTTTGAACATCATTCCTGTAATATTATACTATTGATAAAACCTTTTACAACTTCACCCCTCTTAATCGTCAGTCTTTTTTGGAAGAGGACATTATAAACTTATACTAAAAATTGTGACATATGGATAATAGTTTGTATATAGAGCCTCAATAAATTTTCTTATAAAGCTATAAAAAATAGAACTCTTGGCATTACACCAAAATAGTATGAAATATAAGGTATATATAACATTATAATATATTAAATAAAGCTATAACTAAATATAGTTTATTAAACTAAAACAAAGTCATTAAAGTAATCAACAACCAAAATGAATATCATGCTTATAATATAAGTTTTGTTATTGTTTTACATTTAAATAACCCCCAATGTTTTTTTAGTATCTTGTATAACAAAACCTTCTTGTGATCAGAATAAAGATCTTTAGTATGAGAATATAGAGAATGGAAAATCATGTTTTCTAGGGTGTGAAGGAGGAGTCCGTGGGCTATAATAGGAATTTCTCCTTGCCGAATAGAGGCTTTATAATGTCATTTTTGGTTGGATACCACAGTGGTTATAATGTATATGTTGTTACTATATAGATTTGTGTTTTTGCAAAAGACACTAGTCCATTGATGTGTGGGTGGAGTTTTCTAATTTTCTTGATTTCTCAGAATAGCTCCGGAGAGATGAAAGAGTTCCATTTCGGTACGCTAGATTATTATTGTATTTACAATTACGTACTAGTTATGGTTGAGGTCAATTGTATGTATCTGAAAGTATCAAACATTACTGATTAGAGGGTTATGATATATGAGCTCGTTCTTTTATGGTTAGTAGTGGTTATTGGGAGGTAGGAATCTAAATTTTTCGTAAAATAATTGATATACTCGTAATATCCACAAAAATTGAAGATGAATAAACTTAATATTAGACAGTTCTCTTGCGATTATATGAATAGTAAGCAAGTGTATCCTCAACTTAATTAAAGATTGTATATTTACAAGTATATAGGAGTGGCCGAGATGCGAACAAAGGCGAAGAGTAGTTAAATCAATTATTCTTTGGATTTGAAATAGTCCTGATGAGAGATGGATTGGAGGCAATACGTTTTTTATCTTATAGATATTTTTTGATTGATATATTATTTAGGTACTTTTATTTTGATTTCTAGTTCTGGCTTACTATTGTTTTTTGACGTCTCGAAAGGTGGAAATCATTTCTGTTGTTATCTCGAAACTAGTTCCTCTTTATATAATCTACAGTTAGTGAGGATTGCTATGTCAAAGATTCTTTTTCTTCTACGAACGTGAATAAAGCATAGTATAGGCATAAATATCATAGTGTTACTGGTATAATATCACCATTTGTTATGTCGATCTTTTCTTGTTGAGTTTAATCTCCCTTATGTGTGCCCTGAAATCAATAATGAATATATGTAGTTTTAATCTTTAGGAATGTTGACCAGTATAATTTCCTTTCACGATCTCCTTGAGCTTCCCTTCTCTTATTTTCGGGCCTTTAAACAAAAAAATTTAAGTGACATAATTTATTAAAATCGTTTTTATATATGGGGAAACATTATTTATAAACTACAATATATAATTATTTCGAATCCTTTGAAAGAATTCAAATATTACTTGTTTATCTTTCACGACAGGCATTTTTATTCTTTAATATAATACGAACAACTCTAATATAAATTTTTTTGATCACTTTTTCTATTTTTTTTCAACAATAAGCATTTGCATAAACTTGGTAATATTCATATATTCAATAATTACTTATCATATTCTAATATATTCAATGACTCTCTTCTCTGCTCATCTGCGATATCTCTCTCTATCTCCGCTACTCTTCTCCTCTATATGCGGTCATCTTCTTCTCCTCCTCTATACTCTCTTTTTTCCTACTATCTCGTCATTCTCCTCCTCTCTGACAAACCTCATCCCATTCAACTATCCGCAATCCGTCAACTCATCACGTCAAATAAAATTTTGCGGATAGCGAGATATTATATTACTCAATGAATTATATTTATGTAAATTCGGTATATTTTTATTATGTTGCATAACACCTATATATAATTATATATATATATATATATATGATATATAATATTATAAATATTATATCTTATTATATATAATATTTATATATATATATTAATATATAATATTATAATTAGTTATATAAATATAATAGATATAATATATATATATTAATATTATATATATATTAATATATATTAATATATATATGTCCCATATAGGTCCTATTCTGTTTTAATAACTCCGTCAGTTTTTTGTACATTTTTTTATATTTATTTTATTTATATCTTTATTATATATATTTAACATATTGCAAGTTATAATATTTAATCTAACAATGAATTTACTATAAGGTTTGAGTGGTAATATAAGCAAATCTGATTCAAAAGTTCGAAATATTTATGAATATAATAATTATTTAAAAATTCATTACTTTATTATCAATAAAATTTAATAAACAATGAAATATATCAAAAGGTACGACACGTACAAAGAAAAAATAACCAATTACATATTTGAAATCAGCGTATAATGCAATATATACAATAAAAAAATATAAACAGAAGTAGCAAAACACACAAAAACAAATAACAAAAAGAATGATTAGTTTTCTAATAACCTCATGACTATATTATCGTAGATAGAACTCCTTAAAAGTCACGAGAAATACCACTTTTAATATACATTTATGGTAATCACGTGTAAAAACTATGTACAAAAAATGTATAAAATAATAATACAAACGAACAAACATTTACATACAAACAGAGAATGTACAAAAAAAATTAGGAGGGTCGATAGCCGTACGATAGGGGAATAAGAGGGTATAATTATACCCCATGCTAGTTGGTAAGGGTAGCGGTAGGAGTAAGCCCACCCGAACACCTTCAAAATAACAAAAGTAACACGGGAGTATATAGGTTCCTAGGAGATCCCTACCCCGATATGATAGGGAGGAAAATAGTACCTATATCCCAGTCTGTTGTGCCCCGGGATGCGTTTCTCTTTTTTGTACTGGTAAGAGAACTCCATCCATATCCTGTAGAAAACTTTCTGTAATTCATCAAAGTTTGCGGAATGTGTACTCCTACCACTCTGAAATACAGTCTGAAATTCAACACCTACAAAATTTATGCTTACGCAAGCGAAATATTCCTCTTAATACTCGAATTCACAGAAGTCCAATTGTATCGATCAATTTACCACTCATACTTCAAGATTTCAATACCATACCTTAAATTGACTGATAATAAGGATCAAACAAAAATCCTAATAAAACTGTACGGAGTTCGTATAACATAACAGCTCCCTGAAATAAAAGGTCTTGTCAAATATTGAGTAAAATAATGTTAAGATTTAAATAGAAGTGAATTTCATATTCATATTTAATATCTATTAATAATATGTATATTAATATAATATATAATATATATTAATATTTATATATAATATATATTATATTATATATTAATTATAATATATATATATATATATATAATATATATAAATTATATAATATATATTATGATATATAATAATATATGAATAATTTAAACTTATAAAATGTAAAGAATTATCAGTTAAAATGTAAAGTTTTACTTGATTTATATTTTTAATCTATTCATAAAATACAGTAATTTAAATATTAAATAGGAGTGAATTTCATATTCATCTTTGGAATATGTTTTTAAATAGTTTTTAAGTATGGTTAAAGATTTTTCTTGGTTAGCAAAAGTTTATCTGTACTTGAAATTTTAAATACCAAAGAATTGAGTACAGGGATGATACTAGACTATTCATTCGATATATAATCTACTATAATTATTATTATTTGAATATCTGCAATCATAATATATCAGACAAATTTGATTCAGTACGAAATACGCAATACAATTAGCTTGAATGACATACCTGAATTTATATATCGCTAGCCGTCTCGTTCACTTTTATTATTCCTTCATGATGCATTATTACTAGTAGTTTTATTATAATATAAATACATATATTACAATTTTTAAAGTTTACAAAGATATTTCATTACTAGAATTAATAAGACAATACTTATTTAATGTCCTAAATAAAAATATTAATAATTTAGAATTTATCAAAAATTATGTACAAAATTTCTTGCATACATTTTTATCAGATAAATAACTCTCCCTTTAGAAGTGCGAGAAACTAGTAGAACTCAAAAATTTATAAAAAATAATCGAAGAGAGACAAAAAAAGTTAATGCCTCAAAACTGTAAGTACTCGCTAAATCATAGAAGCATTCATCAATTATCAATATAAGTATTTGTTTGAGAAAGTAATAAATCATAGGCAGAACGTCATATATAATGACAAATATATCTCAGACAAGTTATAAAAAAGGGTTATAGTAAATATTGATAAAAAACAAAGATCACTGATTAAAGTATTGTTGAAAGTTGTTTTAGTATATACATTGCCCTATTAGTCAATTACTAGATCATACGTGATTTCAAAGATATTATGATGGATAATAAATAGCTTTATCGCCTATACAAGTTAAGTTTTTAAAACATAAAGAAAATACTTATATTAACATAAACTTGATATGTAGAAGAAATTCATTAATCATCGTTAAGAAGAAATAATATCTATATCAATTTGTATTATTCACCTATAG
>JABUQX010121516.1:0-2500 GCA_015478945.1 Trachelipus rathkii | reverse complement strand
CTTGGTATCGTCCGCCCTTCCAAGAGTTCATGGTCCTCCCCCCTCTACACCTTGTCCCTAAAGCTACCCCTGGGGACTGGCGCCCCTGTGGAGATTTTAGGGCTCTGAACGCTTGTACGATACTGAATCATCTTTCCCAGGTACACCCATCCATTCTTTCACCTCGAACTCTTATTTGATGGACCAATAACACATTGGATCTTGTACCACCAGATCCCAGTCGCAGAAGAGGACATACCGAAGATGGTCATCATCACCCCTTTTGGCCTCTTTGAGTATACCAGGATGCCGTTTGGCTTGAGGGGCGCAGCTCAGACTTTACAACGCTTCATCGATGACGTTCTTAGAGGTCTCTCCTTCGCCTTTGCTTATCTGGATGACCTCCTCATAGCTTCCTCTTCTCCTGCCGAGCATGAGCAACATCTACGTGCCGTTTTTGCCAGGTTGGACGAATGTGGCATGCGTCTCAACCCGGCAAAGTGTGTTTTTGGTGTCCCTTCTCTTACCTTTCTAGGGCATACTGTCTCCGCTGATGGTATCTGTCCTCTTGCAGAGCGTGTGGAGGCTATTCGCACCTTCCCAAGGCCTGGCAATCAAAAGCAGCTTCGTCAGTACCTCGGCATGCTTAACTTCTACCATCGTTTTCTCAAATCGGGCGCTGATATTCTTCGACCCCTCACCGCTCTCATCCGCCCCAAGCACCGAGGCAGTTCTACAAAAGTGGACTGGAAGCTACTGCTGCTTTTGAAGCTTCCAAAGAAGCACTCGCTTCAGCCACACTCTTAGTCCACCCTCAGGACTCAGCTCCGACCAGAGTTCAGGTAGATGCCTCCGATTTTGCTGTCGGAGGTGTTCTTCAGCAGCACCTGAACGGAGTGTGGTCTCCTCTCGCCTTTTTCTCTCGCAAGTTGCAACCTCCTGAGACACGCTACAGTGCTTTCGGGAGGGAGTTACTACGATGTCGCCGTCCGTCACATTTTGCTACTTTCTGGAGGGTCGTGAGGTTCACGCCACTGATCGCAGCCACTTTACGCTCAGCCTGGTCTCCAGAAGCAGGCAATTTCCTCCTCGAGATGCTCGTCACCTTAATTATGTCTACACGGTTCACCACTGATGTCAAAATTTACTATTTAGAATTATCGACAATTCACTACTGACAGCTCCTCTACCGCATTAAATCAGGCGCGTTTCAATAACCTGCTCGACGCTACGATGCTATGACGGCGTGCCAGGCTTTAGAAGATCCGCTACAGCGAGACTCTTCTCTCGAAGCTGGGTGGCTCCAACCCTGGGATAGAATGGGGCACTGTGCGATGTGTCTCAGGGTTCTCCTCGTCCCTTTCGTACCGTCGTTCCAGCAGGCTGTGCTTCCTCAATCTTCACTCCTTTCCCACCCTAGCATTGGGGCTTCCACAAACTGGTTGCCCCAGTTCTGTAACCTGATCTGAATGCCGATGTAGCAACTTGGTGTCGCACTTGTCTTCCCTGCCAGCGTTCTAAGCCGTCACACCAAGTCCCCGCTAGGCACTTTCTTACCCCTGGTGCTCGCTTTGGAGCATTCACATCATTTGTGTTGGACCTGCCTCCCCCTATGGTAAGAATAAATACATTCTTACGTGCATAGATCGGTTTACCGAGGCTATCCCTCTCTCTGTCGCCAACGCGGAATCCATAGCTAAAGCTTTCTTGGCTCATTTCGCGCTGTGTTTCTGTCTGTGGACCGATGCAGACCTTTTTGGTCGCTATGGAGAAGATTTGATGAGAATCTTCTTGGTTCAGAGGAGAAGATTCGCATGATTCTTTCCACCACAAAACGGCCGCGAGCGTTTCCACCATCAGCTAAAGGCTTCTCTTCTAGCTCAGCCCAATCCGGAAAATTGGACTGACGCTCTCCCTTTCGTAATGCTTGGTACCCAAGCCGCGATTGAAAGGATCTACATTGTTTAGCTGCTGAATTAGTGTATGGTTTTCTCTTCTTCGTCTTCCCGGTGACTTCTTTTCACAGTCCTCTCCTCCTTCTACAGCCGACCCGCTTGCTTATCTTACCCGCTTGAGGCGCTGTGCTTCGTCATGGAGACCAACTCCTTCTCGTCCACACAAGGTGCATTCCTATATCCCTAAGGACCTTTCTTCCTGCACTCATGTCTTTGTTCGACATGACTCCCACCTCACCGCTCTCCAACCTAAGTACGACGGACCTTTTCCAGTGATACTTAGGAAGGAGAAATTCTTTACAACGTCCCACACGCACAGAAGTCGTTTCAATCGACCGTCTTAAGCCTCTTTCTTCAGAGGCGAATCCTGTTCCTGTTGTTGGCCCTGACGCTTTACCTTTGTTTCAATTTCTACACCCAACTGGTTTGCTTGCTAACATTCCCTCTCTCTTCACGCATCTGCCTCCTCAACCGTCTGCTCCTCACTGCTCTCTTTTTCCTGGTCTCTTCCTTATCATCCTCCTCCAGCCACCAACAATACGACCGGCTCAGACTCCACCCGCACG
>JABUQX010121515.1:50000-53330 GCA_015478945.1 Trachelipus rathkii | reverse complement strand
CAAACCTTACTTCGTTCGGTTATCGAAGATTTGGGTGTTTAACCGTTTTCGCATTTATCGTGTTGCTTTCGCGTTTTCGTGCATAACTTCATTATTGTGTGTGTGTGTGTGTGTGTGTGTGTGTGTGTAATTCTGTCTGTATTTGTTTGTGTGTGTGTGTATTTAAGTCTTACGAAACCAGTTTTGTATTATATATATATATATATATATATATATATATATATATATATATATATATATATATATATATATATATATATAATAATATGCTTCTTCTTCTTTATAATAATAATATATATATATATATATATATATAAAAATATATATATATATATAATATGTAATAATAATAACAATATATATATATATATATAATAACAATAATATGTATGTATATATATATATGTATATATCCTTTATATATATATATAATATATGAATATATATATATAATATAATAATAATATATATACATATATATATATATAATAATATATAATAATAATAATAATAATATATATATATATATATATATATATATATATATATATATATATATATATATATATATATATAAAATATATGTATGATAAAATAACACAGTATATATATATGCCATTTCATATATAGTTATTTCAAATGAAGTACGTTTTTCAAAAACTTTCAAATAAAAAAAGTTTGAAATTTATCTTTTAGAAACATTCAACTTAATTCTTTCTTGGAATATATTATATATATATATATATATATATATATATATATATATATATATATATATATATATATATATATATATATATATATCTTAATATATACTATATATACATATATATATATATATATATATATATATATATATATATATAATATATATATATATATATATATATATATATATTAATCAATTTATAAGAGGGTTGACTCAGGAACTGACAATAATTAATGTATCGTTATTTTAGTAATTTTAGGGTAAATACATTACAATATAGGGTAACCTAACCCACAACTTGAAACTAACCTAAATTAACCTAACCTAATATTAACGGAATCAATCTTATAAGTGTCAATAAATATATATATATATATATATATATATATATATATATATATATATATATATATATATATACAGACACACATATATACACACTTTCCCTCAACAACTCTCTTTCTTTCTTATATATATATATATATATATATATATATATATATATATATATATATATAACAATACCAACAGCATGAGAGTTTGAAATTGAGAGGAAAAAAATAACATCGAATGGAGTAATATCATTTGCAGCTCTTATTAAATCCCCCAACATGTCCATCGAGTTTTCTTTTGAGTTTTTTTTTTTTTTTTTTTTTTTTTTTTGTTATTTTTTTTTACTAAATATGATGAATTTGAAACACGAAATTCTTTAAACTTTTAAACTTGTAAACTCTAACTTAAATTAAATGACAGAAAGTCACGATTTTTTTTGACTCAAAATGTTTTTGCCAAGAATTATAAAAATCGGAATTTTAAGCGCGAGGTTAAAAAACTTCCAAATTGATGATAATTTAGAATAAAAAAAAAAATTAAGTAAAGTAACTTTAGGAAAAAAAAAAAAATTTTAAAAGTAAAAATAAAATTTATAAAACATTTTAAATGAGGGAAACAAACAAACACACACACATACACACACATATAGACAGACATATACCCGACACATTTACAAACATACACAAACATTTTCATTTTCTATTTAACAATTGGAAAATGGTGAACCTTCCTCGGGGATGCTTGTAGGGGGGGGGGGACATTCAAACAATGTCCCTAGTTCAATTCTTAACCTATTATCACTTTGAAGTTGGCGGGCTCTGGGGATGGAGTTTGGTGCCTCTATTACTTAGAGCCCGGCTTTGTCTGGCACACGATCTACTTTATTTCATTATTTTCTACAAAATTCACGGTTTAAATTCCAATTTCCACTTTGTTAAACACCATGTCTCTTCCTTTAGACCTTACCTCTTTTTCTTGACAGAAACCTCAGGTTCTTGAGAGCCTTGACAAATTCTTACTCTGTTCCCTATTTCTGTCTCTCTATCCTCAATTTTCAGCTAGAATCGGTTGTTGTGCATACGTGAGAAACGATTTATATATTTTCTTGTTTATAATTTGGATTGTTCAGAATTTTCAAACTTCTGACTTAGGTTTTCTTCCCAATTTGCCGCCAAACCATGTGTTCTACTTATCTCTACTGATTATCCTAATTCTTTTACTACTTAATTAAATTTCAAATTAGAGCACGTTTCCTCTCTCTCTCTCTCTCTCTCTCTCTCTCTCTCTCTCTCTCTCTCTCTCTCTCTCTCTCTCTCTCTCTCTCTCTCTCTCTCTATCTATCTATCTATCTATCTATCTATCTATCTATCTATCTATCTATCTATCTATCTATCTATCTATCTATCTATCTATCTATCTATCTATCCATATAGATTTAGATCACTGAATTCTGAAATGATTTTGTGCTTGTTAAGATCATACTGTACTCCATTTTATGGAGCAAATTTATGGGTTAATTTAGCTAATAGCAGTCAATTGATGAAACAATTTGAAACTGGCTTTCACAATGCGATAAAGAAGACCTTTTAATAGTCAGGGAATGTTAATAACGTTTAAACATTATTTTAATTATATGAAATTATGTACAGTTTTTAGAATGTTTAATAAACCATTTGAATTTATAAATAAGAATCGATCTTTATTGATTAGAGGTAGACTGATGAATATCGAAACAATATTTCAATCAAAATGCACAGTATCAAATATTTTTCAAAATGATCTTGATGCCTTAAAAGCGAAAATATGGTTTGTACAAAGTAGAGAAGATTCTTTAAGAGGATTTCTTCATACTATTATTATTTTAGTTTTTGATTTTTAATTTTAATTTAAACAAATTTACTTGTTTAAGATAATAAATAATAAAAATCTTATCTTATCTTATCTTATCTCCTCTCCTCTCCTCTTCTCTTCTCTTCTCTTCTCTTCTCTTCTCTTCTCTTCTCTTCTCTTCTCTTCTCTTCTCTTCTCTTCTCTTCTCTTCTCTTCTCTTCTCTCTTCTCTTTTCTCATTGAAACCATCATTTTACGTATTCCGATGTGAACCATCGTCAATGGGTTTCTTCCAGTTTTCAAGATACAGTCGGTAAATTAGTCTTCCACTTCTCTATCCAGAAAAACCATGAGCAAATAGTGCACCTCCCTACCCGTGCCCTCTATCGTCTTGGGAATGAACCTAATATTCTTGACCCTTTATTAACTTCTAATGATTCTCTTAATACAGCTAAGATC
>JABUQX010121515.1:42500-45000 GCA_015478945.1 Trachelipus rathkii | reverse complement strand
GAGAGAGAGAGAGAGAGAGAGAGAGAGAGAGAGAGAGAGAGAGAGTCTCTGTATATATATATATATATATATATATATATATATATAAATAAGTATATATATATATATATATATATATATATATATAAATATACCTCTTTCTATATATATATATATATATATATATATATATATATATATATATATATATATTAAAAATCGAGAAGAAGTGTTCACCATCTGATTTGAAAAAGCATCTTACAATTTTAAAAAAGAATGAATTAGGGAATGGAACAAATATGTTTGAATAATAAAAATGGGAAAATAATATACATTTAATAAAAAACAAAAATTTTTATTGAAATATTCACGAAATTAATAATTTTTTGAAAGTTCTTTCTATTCTTCTAAATAATTTTTGTTTTCAGAAAATTTATTAGGGACTAATCTATAATAAAAAGAAGTTAAAGCCTTTAATATTGTACCAATATTTCGCATGTATACTTCAGGCATGATCACGGATAACTATCTATTTGTAATGCAGTTTACAAATAATAAATTTCAAAATCTAAAAAATTTAAAATTATTTTACATTAATGTAAGGGTTTACAAAATAAATTGCAAGAAAAATCAAAGAACAGTTACATTATTTTTGCAACATACAACTTTATCATGGACAACAAGGAGTACCTGGCAAAACACTCAAACATTCTAAAAATAGTAATCATTCATAAATTTCACAGTAATTGTCTGTTAAGTTTTTAAGAAAAAGAGATGGTCTGCTATATGAGATGGTGAATCACCAACTCGTGAATCAAGATTTTAAAACCAGTATCAATTTTCAACTGTAGGAGGGGATATGCGTTCTTCGTGTAATGCTCCCATATTTTACTTTTTTTTTTTTTTTTTTTTTTTTTTACAACTGTGTTGCATAATTAGAGTTCTTAAAGTGTTAGTTGTGTATCCCACATAAGAGGAATTACGTCCTACTTATTTGCAATTTAACTGATACACAACATAACTTCTGTATACCTCCGAACAATGACCACGGTAAAATATGAGGACACTCGTCTCGGTTTGTAGTAGCTACTTACATGGAAACTTTTTTTTCTGGCTTAACATGTTCCTTGACAATTATGTTTAATTTCCGCTCTTCTCTGGAAAAATTGTCAAATTTAATGATTTAAAGAATAGAGTTCTTTCTTTTCATGTCAAGTGATTTTTTATTTGAAGTTAAAATGTCATTTGTAGTTCTATTAATAACGCTTTTTATTTTAAATTTTAGTCATTCTTATCACCTCTTTGTGAAAGAGTTCCTACGTTGAAGTGATTTTATAAGCTCTGTGGATTAGGATTTTAATAATTGATAGTTTATACCTTTCGGGCATATTAGAAATTAATAACTACAAAATTATATCATCAATGGTGTGATGCATCAAAATGTCACATACTAGTTATTTTGAGAAACAGTTGCTTTGTTTTTGATATCAATTGATTACATGAAGAATGGATATTCGGCACACCCAGTTCTTATGAAGATTTATTTCACAGAATTCTAGAGTGACAGGGCTAACAACCCGGCCCTTTACTTTCTTGCTTGGACTACTCCAGGACCAGCATCAGAGGCTTATGCGCTTAGAAACACGATCTTCTAGAGAGCTCTGGGAACGAGTTTCGAGACCAAATAGAAGAACATGCTATGACAACTGAAAGAGTGAAACCCTACCTTAGAGTATATAGCTCAAGAACTGGCATCTGAAACCATTGCACCAAGAAATAGTTTTCAAAATTGCTCTGATATCGAGTATGCGATGCTAGAAGGAGGAAGATGCTGGTCTAACTGACAAGGCAAAAGCACTACCTGGAATATATATATATATATATATATATATATATATATATATCTATATATAATAGTTATATTATTATATATAGTATATTATATATATAGTATTATATATTATATTATAAATATATATATATATAAATAATATATAATATATATTATATATATTATAATATATTATATTATTATTTATATCATATTATCAGAGCTGGGCGCGTTCCGTATAATTTGTTTGTAGTGCGCCGATGGGACGCCGGACCAGTGCGCCTAGCTTGCCTATGCGCCTATATTTTTGGCTACATCAAGTGCGCGGTAGCGCCTATGCGCACTTTTTGCGCCTGCGACTCTTGCCGGCCGGTTGCTGTCGCTAAATGTATTTGCAAAGAAAACTTTAGTGCGAAAATAAAAGCATGCTTTTATATTTATAAGGAAGAAAACACATTTATTAATTTTAATTTAAAATCACCGTAAAACTATATAATTAACGTCCTTCTCCCCAGGTGTCCTGTGTGTCCATGTTTTCCCCAGGAGGTCCAGCACGAGCGCTGCAGAAGTTGCGAATTTCAGAGCCTTAGTTGCCAATTTATTTGTAGTTAAGAACTACTAACTAGTTGATATATATATAAATATAATATAATATATATATATATATATATAGTATTATTAATATAATAA
>JABUQX010121515.1:35000-40000 GCA_015478945.1 Trachelipus rathkii | reverse complement strand
TGGGTGGCGCTTGGACATATCCAAAAAATTGACCGAGTCTTATGGCACGCGTCATGCTCTCCAAGCTCCCCTCCTTTGGGTTCCCTCCTTCTCTTTGGTCAATTTATGTCTAGCTTTTCTTTCAAATCGCTCAATATCGGCTTCTTTGTTGATGGGGCGACTTCATCTTTTCTGTCAATAGTGTTGTTCCTCGGTCTGTTTTAATCTCTACTTTTCATTAAATGATCTCTCACCTGCACTCTTAACTCTATCACTCGTATTCCAATGACTCGACCCTTCATTCTTTAACTCATATCACATTCTAGCTCCCACTTTTATTCTGGAATTGCCTTCTCGTCTTAATCTTCCGAATTTTATTCTCGCCGGGATGGATAGAATACTTTCGTGTGAAATTCAATTCTTTAAAAACCTCAACTTCTACAAATTCTCCTTCTCCAACATACCTTCTAACTTTCCTGTCGCTTTCGACGACGGTTCTGTCGTCTCTCCTTTTGACAATATAAACATCCTTGTCCTTAACATGAAACAAAAGAACGTGCTTGGAAACCTTCCATCACAACGGGTTGCTTAGGGCGGCCTCAAAGACACTGGAAGTTCTGTTTAGACTGTGAGACTTCCTCCTTTTCTCAGTTGCTCCGCTAAACAAAGGTCTCATCCGCCCATGTATGGAGTACTGCTCTCATATCTGGACGGGGGGCTCTGGTTTCACCCGACCTTTGGACAGGATCGAGTCAACGGCAAAAAGGTTTATAAACTGTTCTGTACTTTTCCAGTTCACTTGACCCTCTATCTTACCGCAGGCGGAATTTGGTGCTTTATCTCTATTCTATAGGTACCCAAGCGGCAAGTGCTCGAGGGAACTTAATCACTCGCTTCCACCACCTTTACGACGCCGTCGTAGCACAAAGGGTGCTGTATCTGCGCACCAGTATTGTGTTGACATTGGTTACTCCAGCTAGTTTCTTGTGGTGCTTCCTTCTTCCCACCACCTCTGTTTTGTGGAATTCTCTTCATTCTTCGTATTTCTTACTGAATTTAATCTCCTCACTTTAAAGCCTGACGTCTGTGGCTACATATGCTTAATTTGTCAGCATAGAGGTGAACTTTTGAGCAGTACTACACCCTCTTGATAGGCTCGCCTGTGAGTGGTGGTGACAACTGTAAAAAAAAAAATTCTGGAAGATGGGCAGATATGTAGTAAATGAACTGAATCTCCTATTTCCCACATCCAAAACATCATTCAGATTATCCAGAAAATCGTACTCTCTCTTCAACAGTACCCTCAGATGGATCATATGTCGCAATCACGACAAATTTTGACCTTTTCAAAACTAAATTTAACTTTAGGACTTCTGTATCACACAGCACAAAATGCTACCATTAGCCTCTACATTAACTCACTTCATCAGAATTGCAAATCTTTCTATCCCCCTCTTATTCCTTTCCACAGCAACACAACACATTTCACACACACACTCATTTCACCGTTTCCTGTCATCTTTGTTTCAGTCACAGCGAGCAATCAAATTTGCCCTTTCTAAATACTCATTCACCTCTTATTCCTCATCTCCTTCAAAACAATTTATGTCCTCTGACTGTTCATTACAGAACGATTCATACAATTTTCGCGAAGGATAGAAGGGCGCTTACTCAGAGCACGACCTTCTCGAGCTGCTATTAACATGCCTGGCAAAAAGATAAGTGTAGTAGGCAGCAACCTAACTAACCACCGTCCTTAGTCGCCTTCTACGACACGCAGAACATACGATGTGGGCAATTTTTTCTCCCTACACGTATGGGTATAAGGGATAGGGATGTCTGCAAGATGTGTCTAGAAGAGGGTTGGATATGAGTATGTGTATGATATGTTGTCTGGAGATGAGAGTGTGGATATGAACAATAACAGAAAGTCGACATTAGCACTGGAATTGTATACATACCATAAGCCAAAATGGGATATATATATATATATATATATATATATATATATATATATATATTTTATATATATATATATTATAATATATATATAAATATATGTAGATATATATATTATAATATACTATATATAATTTTAATTATATAACTAGTATATATAGTATATAATATAATATATATATAAAATTATTGATTAATTATATATATTATTATTATTATTATTGATTATTATTATTATTATGTATTTATTATTATTGTTAATTATTCTATTATTATTATTATTATTATTATATTATTATTTATTATTCTTGATATTTAGGGTATTATCCAAATTTCTTAATATTTGTTCAATTATTCGGCAAAATAATCGGCAGTTATCGGCGAAATTTGCCGATGACGATTTTAAAAAAAAAGCCATTTTTGACCGATGACGATGTACGATAATCGTGCCATCACTTAATATATTATATTATTATATTATAAATATTATAGATATATATATATATATATAATATATATATATATATATATATATCTATATATAGTATATATATATATATATATGAGTATATAATATTATTTAGTCATGTACAGGACCCACCACGGCTCACAATCAAGCGCCCATACGGGATGAAAAATGCACTGGGAGGCCTTGTCACTATAATGTTTCAAATATCAAAGTAAATTTGAGTGGGTGTGGAAATGAATATTCATCAGTCAAAAATAAATAAAAGTAAATAAAACTAAAATCCTTGCATTATTAATAGTCCTAATATTTACATAACAAAATCAGAATTGTACTTAAAGATATTCACTTCGTTGGAAGATACAAGAAAATATGAAGTTACTACTGAAGTGGAAGATTAGATAAGACTATGGGATAATCTTTTTAGAATTTGTTATGCAACCGTAAAGTAGGAAGAATAACGACAGCGAATAGGGTCCAGATGGCAACAATCAATGAAGATATGGATGACAGATTGCGGGGTGTGGCGACGCAAAATTTGCAAATGGGAGGATGATCTCGGCGGTAATATAGGACTGTGCAATGATATAGTGTGGGCCAATACGGAAAGGCGGCAAGTATCATTCAGTGTATGGCGCGTTTGTCTTGTGTGAGGAAGACACTCACCATATATATATTTATAATATATATTATAATATTATATATTATATGATATATATTATATATATATATATATATATATATAAAAATATATATATTATAGATATATTATTTATATAATATTTATATATATATAATTAATAATATGCCAGCGTTTCCTTTATCCGTCATATGTATCTTAAAACTATTAATGCTACAGCTAAAACGGAATACATTTTTGGAATCAGCGTAAAAGTTAGTCTGAAAGCGTATTAAATACTATGGTTATTGAAAAAATGAGTTACAAATATTATAAATAACAATAAATATGTTAATCTAATTGTGGAAAATTTATGTTCTCGGAGACCTTGAACACAGTTCACTTTAACGGGGTCTTCATTTCTTCTGTAAATTCGTTTAATGTGTCTGTAAATTCACATAGTTCGTTGTAACGGGGTTTGATTTACGAAGTGTTTAATTTGGGTTTTCTGTAAATTATTAATTTAATATACATATATATAATATTATATATATATATTTTATAAATATATATATATATATATATATAATATATATATATATATATTATATATATTATATATATATATATATAATTATATATATATATATATTATATATAGTATATTTATATATATATATATATATTATATATATATATAATATATATTAATATATATATATATTATAGTATATAGTATATTATATTAGAGTATATAATATTATATATATATATAATATATAATTATATATATATATATATATTATAAATAGTATATATATGCAAAATAGGGGCTCGAGCCGACGCAGGAACATAGGAGGGGAGCTTTTCCATTACCGCGTAGGGGATGGGCGGGGAGGAACCCCCCCGATACCCAAATACCAAAGAGCGGGGTTCTTGGAGACCCTCCGGGGGCGGTTAAATAGTCCTACCCGTAGTCCCCGGGAAGCGCCGAGAGACCCTGACTCGCCATCGGTGCGTATACCCTTGGGGTATTCTTAGTTATTAAACACCAACAATTATTTAAAGGGCAACGTAAGGTTACGTTAATTAAAATGAGATTAAAATTACTTGCTACATTTTATTAACTTTTTAAAAACCGTTTTTTTTAATTTTTTAAAAGTGTTCAGTACTAACGTTTTACGCCAATTCCAAAAAAATGTATTCGTTTTACTGAGCATTAATAAGTTTATACATTATGACGGCTAATGGGAAACGCTGACTATTATATATATATATATATATATATATAATATATATATTATATATTATATATATATATATATATACTATATATATATATAATTATATATGTATATATATATATATAATATATTATATATATATATATATATATATATATATTTTTTTTTATATATAAAAAATTATATATATAATATATATATATATATATATATTTATATAGTATATATAAATATATATAACACCTGTATAATGAAATAATACTTAATTTTGTATAGTGCCGGAGCCGGAGCAGCCTCTTTTTTTGCGGCTCTGACTTCGGCTCCAGGTTCCCCTAAAATTTCGGCTCCGACTCCGACTCCGGCTCCGCTCCAGTCCCCCAAAATTTCGCCTGCCGGCTCCGGCTCAGTCCCTCAAAAAAGTTCGACCCGGCTCCGGCTCCACCCAAAACCTTGCGACTCCGCGGCTCCGGCTCCGGCTCCGGCTCCGGCTCCGGCTCCGGCTCCGGCTTCCGCAGGCCTGGTTATTATGTCTCAGTGCTAACACCTCCTTTCGTTAATTTAAAGTGAGCTTGAAAGCCTATTCTCGTCCTCGTCTAACAGTTGCTTCCCAAACCTTTTTCTTCTCCTGTACTTGATTAGGCTTTTCATGTATTAGTACCCCTTTTCCCATAACCCAACACCCACCCATCCCTTCAAGCAAAAAAGTTTGTTTTTTCAAGTAGCAATGTTCCTA
>JABUQX010121515.1:25000-30000 GCA_015478945.1 Trachelipus rathkii | reverse complement strand
AACTTCAAACCCCAGAAATTCTTCTCGAACAGTCATTTTTTCAAAATCGGAGAATACGGTCAGAAGCTATTAAAACTCTTTAGAAAAAATACAAGCTTTTAATACGTTAGTAATTAGTAATTCTTTGCCTGACAAATCCGCAGTTTCATTCGTCAATATGTAGACACCAAATTTTTTTGCATCCATCACAATCTAACAGAGAATACTGTCAGATGAAGCTATTAAAACTCTTTACAAAAAATACAAGCTTTTATTACGTTAGTAAATAGTAATTGCTACTTCATTATCTATTATCTTAAAAACGTCGTCTGGCAAATATATATAAGGTTCATTGTTTTCTTTCATCAAGATTTAGGGGGTCAAGTGCCCCCCCCCCTGTATACGCCCATGATTATATATATATATATATATATATATATATATATATATATTAATATATATACTATATATATATATATATATATATATAGAGAGAGAGGAGAGGAGGAGGAGGAGAGAAAGAGAGAAGAGGAGAGAGAAAGAGGAGAGAGAGAGAGAGAGAGAGAGAGACGAGAGAGAGAGGAGAGAGAGTATGAGAGAAGAGAGAGAGAGAGAGAGAGATGGAGAGAGAGAAGAGAGAGAGAGGAGAGACCTCCCTCGACGACATTCATTCCAAACACTGGGAAAAGCGGAGAGTCAAAAGGAGAATTCTGAATGCTTTTAGGTACATGAGTTTAGTATATTACAAATGAAAGGCACGGATCGTCCATTTAACCAAGTTCAAAATAGGAAGCCATAAGCGGCGGAGAAGCACAAAAGTTTTTTGCCTTTCTACAAGGGAAAATGAAATTTTGTTTTAAATTTCGATATCAGCTCTGTAAGAAATTAATTTTTATAGGTTAAATTTGTTTTAAATATTAAATAAATATAAATAAGTAATTCAAATCTTTTGTAGGGGCATTCACTGCCTACCTTGCTTACCCATAGGGCACGTCCCTGATATACATATGTGGACAAAGTTACTTAATGCCCACATTGAACGGGCGTTGGATTTGAAATTTTTTTTAACAGGGGGCTTCTATGATACCTAAATAGATGTTCTAGGGGCGAAATGGATTTTTTTTCAAGAACAGGAGGTCGGAGCCGATCCCGGAAAAAGGTAGCCGATCTGATACTAACTATCGTCCTATAGCTCTCGCCTGTATTCTGTCTAAAATCTTTGGAACTCTGAGCACATTTCCTGGATCATCTTGAGTCTCATTCCCTCCTTTCAGATCACCAGTATGGCTTTCGTTGTTCGAGATCAACTGGTGGCATTCTTTCCTGTCTTACCGATTTATGGTCTTCGGCCCTTAGGGGGTCTTCTGTGGTGGTGCTGGATATTTCCAAAGTTTTTGATCAAGTGTAGCACACGTCACTACTATCCAAGCTCCCTTCCTTTCGGTTTCCTCCTCTCTTTGCTTACTTATGTCTAACTTTCTTTTAGATCGCTCCATTTCGGCACTTTTGATGGAACCTCTTCCTCCTCCTATTAATTGTGGTGTTCAAGTTTCTGTCCAATCTCCTACTTTATTCTTACTTTTAATTAACGATCTCTTCATTTGCACTTCTAACTCTATTCATTCTTATGCCGATGACACAACTCTCCATTCTTCTACCCATTTCAAATCTGCTCTCTATTTAGTATCGAGACTTGCTACTCGAATTTATCTATCCGATTCTATTATTGCAGATTTGGATGGTATTTCCCGGTGGGGTCGCCAGAACCTTGTGAAATTTAATTCTTTAAAAACTCAACTTCTGAACATCTCTTAAACACCTCCCAACTTTCCTCTCTCTCTTTCGACGGCTCTAACGTTAACATAAACAATAAACTGTCTGGGAAACCTAAGGTGGTCTCAAAATAAACTGGGGGCTCTGTTCACGCTGCGAGAATTTTTTTTCTTCCGAACAGCTGCTCCAGTTATATTAAGGGTCTTATCCGCCCTTGTATGGAGTACTGTTCTCACATTTGGGGTGACTCCAGTTCCACCCTTCTTTTGGATAGTGTCGAGTCTAAGGCTAAGAGAGTAATAAACTGTCCCCTACTTTCTAACTCCCTTGACCCACTATCTCTGCGACGTGACGTTGATGCACTATCTCTTTTCTATAGGTGCTACAATGGCAAGTGTTTGAGGGAACTGTCCTCACGCATTCCATCACCATTGCGTCGCCCACGTAGCACAATGAGTGCCACACTTTCTCATCAATTTTGTGAATATTGGAAACCCCAGGCGCGTTCGCTGTGGTGCCTCCTCCTTTCCAGCCACTTCTCTTCTGTAAAACTCTCTCCCTTCATGTTTTTCCTGCTGTACTTAATCTCCCTCTTTTTAAGAACTCTATCTGAACTTACCTCAGAGAATTGCGCTAGATAGGGGATTGGGTGGGTTATACTATTTTTTTGGTTTACAAGAAATGAATCTCTAGTTTTGAAAAAAAAGGGATTATTTAATGGCTGAAAGCATTGGAAATATGTTCTCTGTAGAAAGGATATTTTTTTAAAAGGAGGGGAATGATTTACAAAATTATCTCGTTGATGATGTTGTAGGTAAGTTTTAGATTAAATCCTAACGGCAAAAAAAGTTTAATGATATAATTAAAAAAAAAAAATTATGTTTTTTAAAATATTTTATTTAAAAATAATTAATATTTTTTTTTTTTTTTTTTTTTTTTTTTTTTTTTTTTTTTTTTTTTTTTTTTTTTTACAGTTGTCACCACCACTCACGGGCAGAGCCCTATTCAGGGAGGGGGGTGTTACACGCCAAAATTGCATCCGCTAGCTCAATTTTAGGCGGCAAGATGAGCACAACGCAGGCTTAAAGTGGGAAGATAAGATTCAGACAGGAAACAACAGAAGATTGAAGAGAGTTTCCACAGAACACGAGGCGCAGGAAAGAAGGAAGCAGCACCGCAGCGAACTAGCCTGGAGTTTACCAATACTACACAAAGAACTTTCGTGGCAGAACCAGCATCTTGATGTTACGAGGGTCGTTCGTAAAAGTGGTGGTACGCGAGTGGTAAATTATTCCCTCGAAACACCATGCGCTACGAATACCTATAGAAAAAGATAAAAGCAGGCCAATGATTCTTGCCCGAAAGATAGAGGCGTTCAAGTGAAAGTTGGAAAAGTACAGAACAGTTTACTAGCCTTTTAGCTTTTGACTCGACCCGTGTCCAAAAGCCGGGTGAAACCAGAGCCCCCCCAGGTATGAAGAACAGACTCCATACAAGGGCGGATGAGGACTTTGTGTTTAGCTGGAGCAACTGAGAAGAGGAAAATAGTCTCGCAGGTCTAAACAGAACTCCCCAGTTGCTTTAGAGGCCGGCGCCTAAGCAACCGTTGTGATGTGATGTTTCCAAGACATTTTTTTGTTTATGTGAAGGCCAAGGATGTTTTTATTGTCAACAGGAGAGACGAGAGAACCGTCGGAAGAGATAGGAAAGTTAGAAGGTGTTTAGAGAGGGAGATTTGTAGAAGATGAGAGTTTGTAAAGAATTAAATTCACGGGTTGAGACGCCCCATCCGGAAATCATCCAGATCAGCAGAGATAGAATTGGAAAGATTGAGACGAGAGCATTTCTAGAAGTAAAAAAAGAGGGAGCGATTGAAATGAGATGAAGTCATGAAAGGGTCGAGTCATCGGCATATGAAGGGATAGAGTTCGATGTGCAGGTGAGAAGATCATTAATGAAAGTAGGATAAAGTAGGAGATAAGACAGACCTGAGGAACACCACTATTGAACGAAAAAGAAGAAGTGCGCTCCATCACCACAGCCATATTCGACGCGACTGAAAGAAAGCTAGACATAAGTAAGCAAAGAGAAGGAGGAAACCAAAAGGAGGGGAGCTTGGAGAGCAGTGACGCGTGCCAAACCCGGTCAAATGCTTTGGATATGTCAAGCGCCACCACCGCAGAGTCTTCCCCCTTGTTCCTAAGAGCGGAAAACCATATATCGGTTAAATAGGAAAATCGCCAGTAGACCTTGACGCCGAAAGCCGTTACTGGCGATCGGAAAGAAGGAATGAGATTCCAGATGGTCTCATTTTCACTTCTGTGTAGATGAAACAATGTATAAATGATCGAAACGGTGTGTGATTTATCTGGCAAGCTTAAATGGCAAAGAATAAAAAGTTGATTATATATACGACTCCCATAATGAAAAAAAGGCATAATACATAATATTAGTTTAAATTAGCTGAAAATTCTGCACGCAGACACCTTCAAATATCACAGGAAAAATGAAATAACTTTTGTGTACTAAAAAACTTTTATTCTTTCCTTTTGCATTTACAAAATGTGATTCAAAAGTTAATGGAGATCGTAGCAAAAATAATTCAAGTAAAAAAAACATGCACAAACAATTATATTAGGTATATATATATAATAATATATATATATATAGTATATATATATTATTTATATATTATTATATTATATAATAATATTAATATATATATATATATATATATTAATTATTATATTAATAATATATATATTATATATTATATATATATATATATATATTATATATATATATATATATATATATATATATATAAATATAAATGATATTATATATATATATATATTATATATATATATATATATATATATTATAATATATATATATATATAGAATATATATATATATATATATATATATATATATAATATATATATATGTATTATATATATATATTATATATATAATAATTATATATAGTGGACCAAAGGACGTCCACCATGTATCAGAGAGTAAAAATTATTAAATGAGAGGTTCTGTGAATGTGCATGTTGAAGATTAGGCCGATAAAATATAGAAATTTTCAGTCTATATGCACCACAACAGGGGCACTCAGGGAGGAGGAAAAACTAGATTTATGGAATTGCGAGAGAGGTGGGATGGAGGAGGAGGAGGAGAGGTGGCGATTGATGGGAGATTTCAGCGCTAGAGAGAAAGAAGAGAGATGAGAGAGAGTA
>JABUQX010121515.1:17500-20000 GCA_015478945.1 Trachelipus rathkii | reverse complement strand
ATATATATATATATATATATATTATATATATATATATATATATATTTATATATATATATATATATATATATATATATATATATATATATATAGACTTTAAAAAAGTTTTTTATTAGATTCCCCACATAAGGCTGATGAAGTTCTGTATGGTTGTTATAGGTGAAGTGGTACATGGTTGGATTAAAGAGTGGTTGTGGAATAGAAAACAAGTGTGACAACTAAATGGCAATAAGTCATCATGGGAATAGTGAAGAGTGGTGTCCCCACAAGGTTCAGTGCTGGGGCCACTATTGTTCCTCACATATATAAATGATTTACACCTGGGACTTAAATGCAAGGTTTCTAAAATTGCAGATGATACCAAAGTAACTACCTCAGTTAGGAATAGTGAAGGATGTATAAAGATTCAAAATGATCTTGATAAATTTCTACTGTGAGCAGATAAGTGGGATAGGAATTTTAATAGTAAAAAGTGTAAGGTTCTTCACCTTTTTTTTTTTTTTTTTTTTTTACAGTTGTCACCACCACTCACGCCGGCAGAGGCCCTATTTAAGGAGGGTGTTTCACGCCTCAGAAGTCACAACTAAAGCAAAGTACGGCAGCATGAGCACAGGACGCAGGCTTGAGTGGGAGATTAAATTCAGTAGAAAACACAGAAGATGGAAGAGTTCCACAGAACAGATGTGGCAGGAACGAAGGAAAGCACCGCATGCGACTAGGCCTGGAGTGGATACAATCACACAAACTCATGTGCAGATACAGCACCCCTAGTTCTACGAGGGCGACGCAAAGGTGGAGGTACACGAGTGATAAGCTCCCTCGAGCACCTGCCGCTGCGGTACCTATAGAAAAGAGATAAAGCACCAACATCGCGCGCAAAAATAGAGGGTCAAGTGAACTGGAAAGTACAGAACAGTTTATAAGCCTTTTGGCCTTTGACTCGACCCTATCCAAGAGCGCGTGAAACCAGAGCCCCCCAGATGGAGAGCGCAGTGAACTTCCATAAAGGCGGATAGGCCCTTGTTATAGCTGAAGTACTGAGAAGAGAAAAAAAGTCTCGCAGTCTAAACAGAACTCCCAGTATCTTTTGAGGCCGCCTTAGAACGCGTTGTGAGTTGAGTTTCCAAGAATTTTTTTTATTTTGTTTATGTTAAGGCCAAGGAATGTTTATATTGTCGACAGGAGAGACGATGAGTACTGTCGAAAAAGATAGTAAAGTTGGGAAGCTGTCTTAGAGAAAAAGATTTGTAGAAGTTGCGTTTTGTAGATTTAAATTTCACAAAGTTCAGGAGGTCTTACTCTCATACCTCTATCCAGATCAGCGGAGAATAGATCGGAAAGATTAAGACGAGATGGCATTCTAGAAGTAAAAAGAAGGAGCAGGAAAATTGAAATGAGTAGAATATGGGTCGAGGTCTATCGGCATAAGAATTAATAGTGTTGAGGAGTAATTGACAATGATCATTGTGAAAAGTTAGGAATATAGAAGGAGATAAGACATAACCCTGAGGGAACACCACTATTGCAGAAAAGGAAGAAGAAGTCGCCCGATCAACAACAGCGATATTGAACGATTTGAAAGAAAACTAGACATAAGTAAGCAAAGAGAAGGAGGAACCAAAGGAGGGAGGCTTGGAGAGCAGTGACGTGCCATACCCCGTCAAATGCATTTAATATATTAAGCACTACCGCATGGACTCTCCACGTAGCCCCTAAAGGTAGGAGACCATAAATCGGTAAGATAAGGAAGTATATGACCATTAGACCTCGAGCGGCCGAAGAGCCGTTACTGGCGGATCGGAAAAAGAAGTGAATGAGTTCCAGATGATCTAGAATGAGAGTGGGAGAGTTTCAAAAATCTAGTTGAATACAAAGTAAGAGCTATAGGCGAAAGTTGAAGGATCAAAGCGGCTTCCTTTTTTCGGAATAGGTTGGACATGTGCGTGCTTCCAACACTTAAGGAAAGTGCTAGTATTAGGACATAGAGAATATAGTTGAACAAGGGTAGGGACAACTAAAAAACATACTCCATTAAAACACAGAGGTAATGCCATCTTGGTTTCTTCGTATTAATAATGTTCGTAGATTTCAGAGCCCATGCACCCGATCAAAATGTAATCACAGGAAAGGCATAGACACCTGAGAGGAGAAGAGGAGGCATGAGGATACCAGAATCGTCCAGGGTGTTGAGTTAGAGGAAAACAGGAGCCGAAGAGATTGGGCGCTTTTCAGTGTGGGACATTAGCTACAGAAACCATCAATCGAATTAGAGGAGGAAAGACAGATTTACAGAGTTGTTAGAGATGTGTTTGGCAAGAGGCCAGAAAGGATTTGTCAAGCTGAAACAAGGAGGTTAGGCCTTTCGTTTGATGAAAAAGCCCGCTTATGCTCGTCGAAGAGCTATACCTGCAACGATCTTCTAGCTGAATGAAAAATGTAGCAGAGAGTGACTAGAGACGAGAATTTTTCCATCCCGTACGCACTGTTCCTAGCCTGGAAT
>JABUQX010121515.1:0-12500 GCA_015478945.1 Trachelipus rathkii | reverse complement strand
ATGGTTAAGGGTGAAGGAAGTGGTGGTGATGGTGATAAGAAGGTAGTTGTGGTTGAGAGAGGTGCTAGGTGTGGGTGTCCAAAGTTTACTGGTGAAATGGATACAGAGGAATATGAAGTATGGAAGGAACAGTTGGATGTCTGGTATGATGTGTATGGTGAGGACCACGAGAAACCGGCTGGTGTGGTTTTGTTGAGTTTAGGGAGAAAGGCTTTCGAGTGTGTGAGTAAGGTGGAGTTTAGGTCGTTGGGAAAGAAAGAGGGGGTGGAAGTTATCGTGAAAAGTTTAGATGAGAAGTATGCCAAAGAAAAGCAGAGAGACAGATACGATCGCCTATGTGAGTATTTTTACATAAAGAGGAAAACTGGTGAGTCCATCAGGGAGTATGTGAATAGGTATGAGTTGGTGGAGGAGAAATGTAAGGTAGTGGGGAAGGGGGATCTAGGGGTGGATATGAAATGTGTGCACTTGCTGGAAGGAGCAAATATTGATGATAATCAGAAGCAAATGGTCTTGGCGTATTGTGGTAAGGATGTGTGGGAGTTTAAAATTTTTAAGGATGCCTTGGTGAACATATGTGAAGGGTTTGGAAGGGGTAATGTTGCGAAAGTGAATAATGAAGTGGTATAGGGAAGCGGGGTGTGGTACGGAAGTAACCAAGGGGGTGTAAGAGGGAGTGGGCTCAGTTACGGTGTGAGAGGTGAGTGGAAAGATGGAAAAAAGCTGAATGCTAGAGATGCTTTTGGGAATGTAAGGAAGTGCATAATATGTCGGTCAGAATATCACTTTGCGTATTTGTGTCCTAAGAATGCTTTAAATGAGAGAAAGGATGGAGAGTGTTCAGGTGGTGAGAATCGGGAGCAAAGTAAGGAGGATGTGAGGAATACAAGGGGGAATGGAGAACAGGAGAGAAAGAAGGTGTATATGGTGGAGAGTAATGAAGTAGCAACAGGTGAGAGAAGTGTTTACATGGAAACCGGGTTGACTGATATGGGATATCGGAGGCGGTGGGATAGATTCGGGAATTTGAAGAGGTGTGATTTTTGTCGGTCGGAGAAACATTTGTGGAGGTCTTGTGATGTGTATAGGGTAAAGGAGAGTGAAGGGGTGAAGAAGTTGTGTTCATTGGATAATAGTGATATTGCGGAGAAAAGGGTGTATCCGGTGGGTGATGTGAATAGGGAGAGAGTTGGAATTGGTAGGGGAAAGAGGTTGGTGAATTACTTGAAAGAAAGTGAGGTACAAGCAGGTAGGATAGGTATGGGAAGAGGGATATCTGTTGGGACAAATACGAGTAGTGAGGAGTCTTTGTCTGAGGTGGAGGTGGAAGTTGATGAACTGAGGGAAGAGTATGAGCAGATATTAAGAATATGTGATACTGGTCCTGAGAACGATGGTGAAAACAGTGGTGATGAAAGGGAAGGACATATGGGAGAAAAGTCGGAGACTTGTGGAATAGAAGAGGGTGACAAGAAGGGTGAGGTGGTTGTGAGTTGGTCAAGTGAGTTGAAGGGTAGGGAGGTGGTGAATAAGAGGAAGAATCGGAAGACTGAAAGAAAGGAGGAAAATTGGGAGGATGTTAAAGTGTTTTAAAGTGTTTTTTGGTATGCCAGGGTTTTGTTTTTTTTTGTTTGGCGTTGTGTGTATGTTGAGTAGGGAGTTGTCTTGGTGGGTTGGTTGTTGTTCATAATGTGGGTTTAGGGAGGGGAGAGAAAGGTATAAGATTGATGAGTTTTTTGTGTTTCCTTTATTTCCTAAGGGTGATTGGTTATTGGCAGAAGAAGGAAGAGAAGAAGAAGATGACGAAGAAGAAGATGTGTTGTGGTTTATCTGTTCTGTTCTGTATTGGATTTAGAAGAGGATTACTTTCCCTTTTTGTTTAGTGCTTTGTGCTTTGTGCTATGTGCTATGTTTTTATTATTTATTTATTTATTCATTAATTGAGTTGTTATGATAATCTCTTATATATTCTCTTACAGAATATATAAGCATTTGGTACTATACTGGTAGGGTAAAGAAGGTTAACTGTTGATTAGGGTTTTTTAGGGTGTATAAAGGAACAGGAAAAGGAAAGGAACAAGTAATAGTTCTTTGAGGGTTGATTAGTTACTGAGATCCCCTAGAAGAGCTCTTGGGTATTGTTTTGGGTCTTAGGAAGCTAATTAACCGAATACTTTGTATATTATTCATATATCCATTATACTAAATATATAAGCATCTTTCAATAATTACGAGTTGTAACTAGTACACAAGAATCTCTTTAGTTCGTTACAAGAAGTTGACTTTCTCTATCGTTGGGATCTATCTACAGTGGGTGAGTGTTTGTTTTTGTTGTAATACTATTCCTTGCTACCATTGTTTTTAAACAGTGGTAGCAGAGCATAGTTCCGTTCTGAGATCTCTGGTATTGTGGTGTTATATAGCGGTATTTGGTTATTGGTTTGTCATGGTTAAGGGTGAAAGAAGTGGTTGGATTTGGAAGTTGTGTAACAAAGCGTTTGTGGAGGGAGTAGTCACGAAAGACTGGAGAAGAGCAGTGATAGTACCCTTATATAAGAGGAAGGGAGATTAAAGGGAGTTGTAGGAATTATTGAGGAATTAGTTTATTGAGTGTTGTCGGGAAGATATATGCTGGTATTTTGGTTGATAGAGTTCATCAAGTGACTGAGGATATGATTGGTGAATAACAATGTGCGTTTAGAAGTGGTAGAGGGCGAGTTAATCAAATTTTTATGTTAAAACAAATGAGTGAGAAAATGAAAGAGAAGAATAAGAATTGTTTTTGGGTTTTATGGATCTGCAACAGGCTTATGATAGGATTAATGGGGATGCTCTATGACAAGTGTTAATGATATATGGTGTTGGTTTTAGGCTTTTGAATGTAATTAAAAGTATGTATGATGATAGTGAAGTGTGTGTGAGAATAAATGATGTGGAGGGTGAATGGTTTAAGATTAATAGTGGTGTGAGACAAGGATATATTTCTCCATGGTTATTTAACTTGTGTATGGATAGCTTAATTAAAGAATTAATGGTGGGGATGACAACAGAGGGTGTAAGAACAGCAGAGAAGGGTGGTGAGTGGAGGGCAGGGTTGTGGAGTCGGAGTCAGGGAGTCGGTAGTTTTGAAGAGAGTGGAGTCAGAGTCGGCAATTTTGAAAAGGGTGTAGTCGGAGTCGGTAATTTTGAAGAGGGTGGAGTCGGAATTGAAGTCGGTAATTTTCAAAAGGGCGGAGTCAGTAATTTTCAAAAGGGTGGAGTCGGAGTCAGTAATTTTCAAGAGGTCGGAGTTGGAGTCGGTAATTTTGAAGAGGGTGGAGTCGGAAAATTTTTGAACCGACTCCACAACCCTGGTGGAGGGTACCTTGTTTATTGTATGCAGATGATCTGGTTTTGTGTGGCGAATCAGAAGAAAATTTGAATAGATTGGTTGAGATTTGGTAGGGTATGTAAAAGTAGAGGTCTGAAAGTTAATGTGGATAAGGTGGATGGTGATAGGTAAAGAGAGGACACCATAATAAAGACTATATGATTCAATTGCATTGACCTCTGCAATAACCGTTTAAAAAAAATAGCAGATGATTTTTAAGAGACTCCAAATAGTTTGTATTGCATGGAATTAATATTTTAAAAACTTACTATTCTCTAGGTTCATTTCAGGCGCATACACTTGAATAACCATTTCATCACTGAACTCTCTTGACTGTGACTCCATAATACTAATAGGTTCCTCTGTTCCTCTCGTTTCCAATAAAAATTTGGATGTTGTAGATAGAATGTATATTCACAATTACTGGGCCATTCATTTTATAATTTTATAAAACTATTAAAATTTTTACCTAAACCCAATGTCAAAAAATACTATATATATATATATATATATATATATATATATATATATATATATATATATATATATATATATATATATATATATATATATATATATATATATATATATATATATATACATATATAAAAAAAACTATATATATATATATATATATATATATATATATATATATATATATATATATATATATATATATATATATATATATATATATATATATATATATATATATATATATATATATATATTCAGATAAGGAATTGGTTAACATTTTCAATACTTATTTTGCATCAAGAAAGACTGGATAATAGTTTGGGGAGTAATGTTTCTGGTAGACATATGATAAATAGACATAGAATTTGATTTTGAGGTGCAAGAAATTAAATCTTTACTGAACCATATTGACCAAGGTAAAGCTGCGGGTCCTGAAGGTATATATGGGACATTTCTAAAGGAAGGTAGTGGCAGTATCGAAAAGGCATTATATTTTATTTTTAAATGATTTATATCATTTAGTTAGGTGCTAAAGGAATGGAAAATGGCATGTGTTGTTCCTATTTATAAGAAAGGTACTAAGGGAGATTTAGGAAATTATAAGCCAGTTACCTTAACATCTCAGTTGCAAAAGTTTTGGAGAAGTTACTGAAAGGTCGTATAGAGAAACATTTTAATGAAAACAGGATCCTGAATTACTCCCAACATGGTTTTAGAAATGGTAGATCATGTCAGACAAATCTTTTAGAATTTATGGAATACATTATTGACATAGGAAACAGGAAATTACAGGACAGTAATAAGCCACCTCCTGGACATGTCAAGACTGTCCAAGTAATAATAATAATAATAATAATAATAATAATAATAATAATAATAATAATAATAATAATAATAATAATAATAATAATAATAATAATATTAAAAAAAAAAAAAAAAAGTCAACCAGACAGTCAATGTCTTACCTAATCTTAAATATTAATACCTTAATAACTAATACAACCTAATAATAATAATAATAATAATAATAATAATAATAATAATAATAATAATAATAATAATAATAATAATTAGCTAATACCTTAATACAACCACAAATATGTACAAACATTTGAAGTCACAACACCAGACGGAGTTACAACAAGAGGAAGAATTATAGGAAGAGGAAAAAGCTAAAAAAGCACAAAAATGTATCATGACTGACTTTGTACCCTCAAATATCAAGAAATCAAAAGTTGAATGCATTCCATCTACATCAAGTAACTCACATTCTCAAATAACATTAGAAGAAACTCTCAAACTCACAAAAAAGTGGGACATAAACAATGAGAAAGCAAAAAAAATTCATGTTGCTATTGGTGAAATGAGATAGCTCTTGATGTACAGCCATTTTCAATTGTTGAAGATGTTGGTTTCAGAAGACTGATGAAGCTGCTTAAGCCTAATTATGAACTACCTTCCAGAAAATATTTCACTGCTACAATAATTCCCAATTTGCATGTCCAAGTCATGAATAAAGTACAAAGCAAGATTAATGAAGCAATCAATATGAGTTTCGTTACTGACATTTGGACTAACAATGCTGATACATCATTCATCAGGTAATAATTAAAAAAAATTGAATTAGTAATTTAATAATCAATTATTTACCTAATAATAATTATTGAATGAATGGCATTTTTAAATTAACTACATAGTCAATACAGTTAGACTTTAATTGACAAAAAGCCAAATATTCTGCATAAAAAAAAAAAAAAAAAGTCAACCAGACTTTGTCAATGTCTTACCTAATCTTAAATATTAATACCTTAATAACTAATACAACCTAATAATAATAATAATAATTAATACCTTAATACAACCACAAATATGTACAAACATTTGAAGTCACAACACCAGATGGAGTTACAACAAGAGGAAGAATTACAGGAAGAGGAAAAAGCTAAAAAAGCACAAAAATGTATCATGAGTGACTTTGTAACCTCAAATATCAAGAAATCAAAAGTTGAATGCATTCCATCTACATCAAGTAGCTCACATTCTCAAATAACATTAGAAGAAACTCTCAAACTCACAACAAAGTGGGACATAAACAATGAGGAAGCAAAAAAAATTCATATTGCTATTGATGAAATGAAAGCTCTTTATGAACAGCCATTTTCAATTGTTGAAGATGTTGGTTTCAGAAGACTGATGAAGCTGCTTAAGCCTAATTATGAACTACCTTCCAGAAAATATTTCACTGCTACAATAATTCCCAATTTGCTTGTCCAAGTCATGAATAAAGTACAAAGCAAGATTGATGAAGCAACCAATATGAGTTTCACTACTGACATTTGGACTAAAAATGCTGATACATCATTCATCAGGTAATAATTAAAAAAAATTGAATTAGTAATTTAATAATCAATTATTTACCTACTAATAATTACTGAATGATGAATGGCATTTTTAAATTAACTACATAGTCAATACAGTTAGGCTTTAATTGACATAAAGCCAAATATTCTGCATTGAATAGGTATGAGATGATGTTAGCATTAAACTATTAATGTTATTTTCAAATTTAGCTAGTTGCAAGTTTCATTTTTTAGTTAAAATAACTTACTTCATTCATACTACTGAATAATTAATTTCAGACAATTTAAATATATGGTTTCTCTTTATCAGCTTGACAGCAAACTGCATTGATGAAAACTTCAATATGTCAATGGTTGTACTAAGAGTCAAGCCTTTTCCTGATTCACATACAGCTTCCAACATATGTGAAATTGTTCAAGATGTAGTGGATGAGTATAAAATCCCTCCCTATAAAGTGCACATGATTGTGCATGACAATGCAGCAAACGGTGAAGGGCATTGCAAATAATGACTTCAATAGTCATAGCTGCTTTCTCCATACCTGTCAGTTGGTTGTTCTGGATGCCATATTTGAGAAGCAGATAATGAAAGACATCATTGCAAACTGTTGTCAAATTACTGGACATTTCAATCATTCACCCTCAGCATATGCAAAGCTGGAGGCGCTTCAAACCCACCATAACTTGCCAAAACACAAATTAATTCAAGATGTGAACACACATTGGAATTAGGTTATTAAGTGTTTTCTCTTTCGGGGTAAAACCAGTCGGGCCAGGGGTGAAAACATATAATAATGTCTTTGTTTTTAATAATATTTTATTTTAGTTTTCATGCATGGTAGACTTAAGACATTTGTTTAATGTTTTCTATACTACCTATCTTTCTTTCTATATAGTGTAAGGATAAAAAAGTGCAAATCAATACTGAATAATTTTTTGAAATGAAAAGTGTATACATACCGATAATATAAAGTGCCTTTTTTGTTAACAAGTGTAAATATTATTATTATTATTAAAAGTTATTAAAATTGATTATCATAATTTAAATTATGATAATCTAAATTTTTTTTGGTCAACAAGTTCACCTGAAATGTGCCTACATACTGGTAATATAAAGTGCCTATTTTGTTAACAAGTGCAAATATTATTAGTATTATTAGAAATTATTAAAATTGATTGTCATAACTCTTTTTTCAATGTCTATTTAGCATAAAACGATGAAAATAAAATTTCAAAATTTTGGAAAAAAAATCAACATTAGGAAAAATTTAAATAAAATATAAATACTTATTTTTTCTACCCAAATTAAGTTTATAGCACTATTAAGATCTATTTAACATTTAAATTATATTTAAATTTAGTTTGGACAAGCCCAAACGTAATAATATTTAATGAACTTGAAAATGACCGGTTTTCCCACCATTCAATTTTTTTGAAACTTCCATTTTTCAAAAAAATTTTAGAAACATTTATTTAGACATTTGGTAATTGTGGTGCAGTTCACACTTGACTTCATGTAAATAGTGTATTAAAACTACAAGCATATAATTTACACAAATGGTATTAAAAAATTCTTTGAAGTTTATTTTACAAATTGAAGTAATTTTAAATTTGTATTTTCAATAAAAAATATATCAAATAACAATACGAAAATCATAACAATTTGGCTTCTTCTTGTTCATGTAGGGATGAAGAAACACTGTCGAAATGCGTTTCAGATTATTGATACATCAATATCGATATATTTTTTTTTATTTTTTTTTTTTTTCACTACTTTCTATGTATAGAGAAAGTGTAACCACATTTATTAAAAAATTAAAAAAAAAAATTTGCAAGACCATATTTGTGTTTAATATACAATTTAAAAAAAAAAAAAGTTAATATAATAATAATTATATATATATATATATATATATATATATATATATATATATATATATATATATATATATATATATATATATATATATATATATATATATATATATATATATATATATATATATATATATATATATATATATATGGCATATTTGTATATACTGTACTGTGACTTTTTTCTGAAAAAAATTTTCTAATTTCAAAAAATATTTAAGTTCAGAAGAGTTAGGTTAAGTTTAGTTTTTTAAGAAAATTATTTGTGGCAAGCTTCTGAATATAACCCCAGAGTTTAAAGCTGATTTAAAACGTAAACTTTCAGACTTAAATTTTTGAACAAAACTTTTTTTAGAAAAAAGACACAGTACAATATCACAAATATATATATATATATATATATATATATATATATATATATACTATATATATATATATATATATATATATATATATATATATATATATATATATATATATATATATATATATATATATATATATATATATATATATATATATATATATATATATATATATTGTCTACTTTTAAAAAAAAAAATTTTTTTACCAAAAACACCATTTTACACATTTATATAAGGTCTAGAACCAAAAGAATTTCCTTCTAAATACATCGATTATGATTGAAAAAATGTATTATCATCATTCTGGGTTGTCTTCCCAGGAAAAATTTTTCGGATTTTCAAAAATTTTTGATAAATTTGGGCAATTTTTTGCGAATTTTCAGCTTTGCAAACTGCAAAAAAATTAAAAAATGGTCTTAAAAATGCAATTTTTTTTAATCAAATATGTTAAACCGATCCTTTATCTCATCCCATGACAAATACCATAAATTTTTAGCCAACCACTAACACACAGGTACCCCTGAAAGTGGAAAGTAAAAAAAAACCCATATGCCTTTAAAAAAAACCCAATTCCCAATTGAACTCAAAACAAGTAGGCATATGCTTAATGACACTATGCATAATGTATAAGTGCTATTTTTTAAGTTTTGCCATTTGGGGGGGCCAGAGACCCCAAAAAATATTTGCCCTTTAAAAAAAACCCACATGCTTCTAAAAAAAACCCACCTTCCAAAATTCTTTTCTATATATATATTTTTAATTTTTTATTTGATTTTTGCCTTTATATAATTTATAATTAAATATGTATATATATAAATATTTTATAAAAATCTTATAATAATGCCCAAAGTGTTAACTAAAATGTTATCACTGAAGAGCAGCTTGTAGCTGCTGCTACTGAAGTCTTAGAGAAAGGATCTTCGGACCGGAATTTGCCCAAAGAAACAGGAATTGGCTGGATGAATACTGATATTTTTGAAGATTGGTTTTGCATGTTTGCAGAAAAAACAAAATGGACCTGACCTTTACTGCTTCTACTGGATGGTCACATATCACGTCTAAGTTCAAAAACCAGGAATCAAATTTGATCCATCTTTGGTACAAAAGTAAAAAAAAAGGGATAAGAGACAGAAAGCCTACTCCTCTGTCAGTGTCAGAGCCAGAAGAACCTGCTCCCCAAGAACCTCAAATTAATGTTGAGGAGTCACCATCACTGGATAAGGATGGTAAGCCACGTTGTGGCAGATGGATTTGGATTGAAGAGGGAGCTGACAAGGGGCAATCACTTCTGTCTACCACTTCTTCAAATTTGGACATGTTGTCACAGAGCAACAGCTTTTTGAATGTTGTGTCTAATAGGTTTGGTCAAAGCCCATCAACATCAGGTGCAGCAAAACGTCGGAAATGTGTAAACATGAATGCCACAATTATTTCTCAGGAAGATATTGATAAGTCTTGACAGAGCGCTGACAAAATGGCAACATCCACACCAAAAGGCTCTACAAAACTGCAAAAGCTGCATGCACGCAAATGAAAGATTAGTAGTAGTAGAGAAGATGAGTAGTAGTATAGTAGTAGTATAGAAGATGAGATTGAAGAGGATGAAGAATCGGATGAACCAGAGGAAGATGATGATTATGATTCTACAGATAATGAGAATTTGGAACCTGAAATGGAAATTCAAAAAACTGTATCAAAAATATATACATCACTAAATGACAAAAATTGGAAAGAAGAAATAGGAGATAAATTATTTGCTGTACATTTTTATGACAAACCCAGAAAATTTTATGTTGGCCGACTCAATCAAGTATTCTCTAATGACAGTGACGAAGATATTAATAAAGTATCAATGAAGTTCCTTGACTACAGAGGGGGAGGACTCTTTGTAGCAAAAAGCAATGCCGAACTAGAAACTGTCCCAGCTTCAAATATATTTATGGGGCCCATTCCCAGCACAGTAGCAGCAGGAAAAGGAGTGAAAGTGCAGCAGGACATATATAACCACATCAATTCAATGTGGGAACAGTTCCGCAAGTACTACAACCGATAAAAAAAAAAAGATAAAAAGAAAAATAAATATATATATATATATATATATATATATATATATATATATATATATATATATATATATATATATATATATATATATATATATATATATATATATATATATATATATATATTATTATTTTTTTTTAAAATTATATTTATATATATAAAAATGTGTTATATGTATATAGAAAGGGTTTTTGAATGTGGGTTTAATGGCACTTGGGATTTTTTTAAAGGTATTTTGGGAATCGTGGGATTTTTCAACATTTCACTTTTTTTTTAAATAATTTACAAAATATAAGAGCGAAACCAAATATTGATATAGGGTTATATAGCCTAGTAAAAGGCTCAATTATGCAATACTTTAAAAGTTCACAATATTATATAGTTTAATAAATATAAACGAAAACATGAAAAAATATATAGATATATATATATATATATATATATACTTTTATATATATATATATATATATATATATATATATATATATATATATATATATATATATATATATATATATATATATGCTATATATATATATATATATTATATATATATATATATATATATATATATATATATATATATATATATATACATATATAAATATATATATATATATATATATATATATATATATATCCATACCTATGCTATATATATATATATATAAATATATATATATATATATATATATATATATATACCGTGTATATATATATATATATATATATATATATATATATATATATATATATATATATATATATATATATATATATATATATACGGTATATATATATATACGGTATATATATATATACATATAAATATATATATATATTTATATATATATATATATATATATTTATATATATATATATATATATATATATATATATATATATATATATATATATATATATATATATATATATATATATATATATATATATATATATTTACATTATATATATATATATATATATATATATATATATATAAATAAATATATATATCCTTCCTATCTTTCATATATATATATATATATATATATATATATATATATATATATATATATATATATATATATATATATATATATATATGCTAATACTGAAGACAGCGACCCACCCATTTTTACACAGAAAATTTTCAGAGTTCAAACGATATAACATTAAGACTTATAGCTATATACCGTAAAGTGGGGTAATTGGGGACAGAGGTCTAAAAACCTCTTAAAAACTTACATTTAATAAATTAATACCTTTACTAATGTAGATAAATGTCCCCCGCGAGGCCCAGAGACTCTGACTCTTTCCATCTTTGCGATTTAATCTTGGGTATTCCTTTAGTTAAAAAAAAAAAACTGTTATTGGCAACTTTAACGCACTATTGCCTTGAAATAATCGAAAAAAAATTGATTACATTGTTTGTTCGATATATATCGGTTAACTTCCTTTTAAAAAACAAGTTACATATATATATATATATATATATATATATATATATATATATATATATATATATATATATATATATATATATATATATACTATGCTATAAAATCTATGCCTATATATATATATACCATAAAATGGGGTAATTCGGTCCAGTGGCTCAAAATAGCCTTTACAATGTAAATATATCTTTAAAAATGTAAAAAAATGAGGGTAATGTCTTAGGTATTTTTTGAAACCTTTAATTTAAATCCATTAAATCAATGGTTTAATTACTGGTAGCCATCTCCTACACCTGTTTCACTGCCTTTGCCATAATTGGCTGCATATTTGAAATATTTCATTTTTGAATTCTGATAAAGAAATGTTTATATCAACTGGCATTCCAAGAACAGCAGATTCTTTGGCCACTTTATCAACTCATTTGAAGACATTAATAATCTAGACATTAAGAAGCCACATGGGCCTGTCGAGACTGTCCCAGTCAACCCACTAACCAAACATGCTCATGCAAATCCACAAAGCACACTA
>JABUQX010121514.1:22500-25000 GCA_015478945.1 Trachelipus rathkii | reverse complement strand
AAACACAACAACCCGCACTCCCTACAGATACGAAACTGACCTCTCTCTGTAAAATGTGTTGGAAATTAACTACTTTAGGGTCTAAATTTAGGATAATCCTTTTTGTAACCCGAGGCAATTTAAGCCTAATTCCAGATCAAAAAATATTTTAAAATGGCCTTTTTCTGTAAAATGTGGTGCAATAACTACGTTAGGCCTAATTTAGGCCTAAATTTAGGATAAGCCTTTTTGTAGACGGGCTAATTTAATCCTAATACCAGGTCAAAAGGTAATTCCCGTATAGACAAGAATCATTGTTATTATTATTTTTATAAATATATTTCAAACTGAAACATGCTGGATCGGTAAGATCCTTTAAGCAGGTAAAAAAGGGAAATGTTTTCCTTACTTGCGGATTGGTCGGGGTAATCCTTATCTTCTATATGACCTCGTATGTGATTGGCGGTCGAGAATTATTTTATTATCTTTTTAGACCCAAACTCATTTTAAAATCATAGTCATTTTAGCTGTTAAGCGGTGCACAAGTTATCTGATTTGTATTAAAAGTGTTTTATTTTTACTAAGTGTATATCATATTTATAATAAATACTTACATTGGGGAATAATTATTAATTTCACTAGAATAGATAATAATTAATTCACTAGTTCATAGCTAAACCACCAGGGCTCAGCATAGCCCCACCCGCAAAAGGCAACCAACCCCGCAACCCGCAGGTGCGATTCCCGGCCGGCGTCCCGCCCGCCGCGGTGCGCCCGGCAGGCGCAATTATTTCAGCGTTTCCGGCCCGCCAGCGTGCGCCCCGCAGGCGCAATATTCCGCGCGAATGATTTTTTAGAACACACATACACACACACGCACACATACAACACACACAACACACACACACACACACACACACAACACACCACACACACGCACACTCACTTACACATATAACGTATAATTTATTAAAACATTTTATTTTTATTTTATTATTATACGTTATATGTGTAAATGAGTGTGCGTGTGTGTGGTGTGTGTGTGGTGTGTGTGTGGTGTGTGTGGAGTGTGTGTGCATGTGTGTTCTAAATAATAAAAACAATAGGCATAAGTAAATAACACTAAGTATAATAATGAAATTAAAAATTTAAAATGTTTTCATAAATTATTACGCTATATGTGTTATAATTATTGTGAGTGTGTGCGTGTATGGGTGTGTGTATGTGTGCGTGGGTGTTTGTGTATGTTGTTCTAAATAATAATAACAATAGGCATGAAGTAAATAACACTAAGTATAATAATAAAATAAAAATAAAATGTTTTAATAAATTATATACGTTATATGTGGTAAGTGAGTGTGCGGGTGTTGTGGGTGTGTGTGTGTGTGTGTGCATGTGTGTGTGTGTGTGGTGTATGGTGTGCGTGTGTGTGTGTAGTGTGTGCGTGTGTGTGTATGTCGTGTTCTAAAATAATAATTCGCGCGGAAATATTGCGCCTGCGGGCGCACGCTGCGGGCGGGAAACGCTGAAATAGTTGCGCCTGCGGCGCACGAAGTGCGGGCGGCGGACGCGGCGGGACGCACCTACGGGTGCGGGGTTGGCTGCCTTTGCGGGTGGGGGCTCATGCTGAGCCTGGGGTTAGCTTTATGAACTAGTGAATTAATTATTATCTATTCTAGTGAAATTAATAATTATTCCTCAATGTAAGTATTTATTATAAATATGATATACACTTAGTAAAAATAAAACACTTTTAATACAAATCAGATAACTTGTGCACCGCTTAACAGCTAAAATGACTATGATTTTAAAATGAGTTTGGGTCTAAAAGATAATAAAACAACTCTCGACCAATCACATACGAGGTCATATAGAGATAAGGATTACCCCGACCAATCACAAGTAAGGTAAACATTTCCTTTTTACCTGCTTAAAGGAGATTTCCGATCCAGCATGTTTCAGTTTGAAATATATTTATAAAAATAATAATAACAATGATTCTTGTCTATACGGGAATTACCTTTTGACCTGGTATTAGGATTAAATTAGCCCGTCTACAAAAAGGCTTATCCTAAATTTAGGCCTAAATTTAGGCCTAACGTAGTTATTGCACCACATTTTACAGAAAAAGGTCAGTTTGAAATATATTTTGACCTGGAATCAGGCTTAAATCGCCTCGGGTTACAAAAAGGATTATCCTAAATTTAGACCTAAAGTAGTTATTTCAACACATTTTACAGAGAGAGGTCAGTTTCGTATCTGTAAGGAGTGCGGGTTGTTGTGTTTTCTCGTGATGGATTGTCAATGTACATAGATAATAATAATAATAATAATAAAAGAAAACAAAACTTAAAAAACCTTCAAATATTTTTAGTTAACATCGAGTGAATAATATAAATGTAAGTGAATAATTGTTATTTTTAAATAAAAACTTAGAATGATTTTAATAAAATACATGTTATGTTAGCAGGGAAGAACTTATTTTTGTGTATTTTATACTTAATTACATGGCTAAAGATGA
>JABUQX010121514.1:7500-17500 GCA_015478945.1 Trachelipus rathkii | reverse complement strand
TTAAGAGTGAAAAACATAAACTACAATCTTGTAGAGAAATTGCTCTTAAATTTCCCGACTTCAAAATTCTCAGGACAAAATAGAGAATTGAAAGTCCGTTGGAATTCAAAACAAGCAATTTACGAAACCTAAACTAAGAATTACAAATCTCCCAAATACTTCGTATTCATACTCACGAGTATGTTGTAAAAGATTTAACGATTATTCCCAACACACAGAAGATTTAAAACAATTGGAAACCGACTCAACAGAATTTAATCTAATTTCGGAACAGGAGTCACGCCAATTTTCCTAAGTTAGCTGAAACGGGTAAAGGATTAAGCTAAATGAAAAAATTTGAAAAACTATCCCTAGTAAAGATATTAGACAAAAAATAATTCTAGCTATTAGCCCGGTCTCAAATAATAAACACTTCTAATAGAATAAAAAAAATCACCATGATCACAGAAAAAAAGCAACACTTCCCGTTTCTTTCCAAATAATAAAAAAGTATGAGAGAAACCCTATCAGAACGGACAAGTCGTTAGACAAGCACTAATCCTAGCGGGGTCTTTCATTTGAGGAACGAAAGCGATCAAAACAAAATATTTTTCTACTTTAAATTGCCTTTAGTAATTGGTAGCATTTCGACGTTTTCTATAGAAGAAAATCCGCCTGGAAACAAGCAAAAAGGAATCTAAAAGAGGGCGGCATTTGTAAACAAATTCTATGATACGAATAAAGCTCGGAGGCCGAGCACATGCTTTTATAGATTCGATGACGTAAGCAAAAGCTGTTGTCAGCGAGAATAAAAACACTAATCACAATTTAATCATTTAATTATGAATAAATTGTCGAGAATAACTTTAAAAGCCGTGTAAATTAATTATTAATTGCTAGCAATTTAAATATTACACAGAAAAATCACAACGATTTAATAAATTGATGTTAAGCAATTCAAAAGTGCTCTCTGGAAACTAAGCACATGTTAGTAACTTGATATTTTTTATCTTCATAGAGAAATAGAGGAATAAATTTACTAGTTACTAGTATGATAATTAGATAAGTATTAATAGAATCAGCATAAAAGTCTGATTAAACTGTATAAATATCAAATCTGTAATCTAGGTAATAATTGAAAGAATTAGATTTTTAGGTTTTCACAAAAAGATTGTTTTTAACCTTATCAAAGGGATTGGTTCAAATCATGAAACCAATATAAAAGGAAAGATTGGAGATGTGTTTTCACAGATATATAATTTGAACAAACACTCCCAGTAATTAGGAAGTTACAATAATTTTATCGAAACTAATGAAATAAAGGTTCATTGAAAAATGATGCCAAAATTTTCAAGCGGTTTCCAAATTTAATAAACTTTAATATTTCAAAAGCCGGTTGATATATTTTTTTAGATTTTATACAAGTTTTAAAATATGTTCAAATGAACCACTTTGCCAAATCTCAAATTTGTAGATGGTATGGTTTGACTAATACAAAGAGATGCCTACTTATATATTATATATTATATATATATATATATATATATATATATATATATATATAACATAGTTAGTATATATATATATATATATATATATATATATACAGATAAAACCCCTGCACCCCCTGTACGCCCATGTATATATCAGACTGAGATGAAACTTGGTAGGTATATAGCATTGACGACGAATAACACGAATCTGGTGTCAAACACGCGGGGAATTAATCGTGGGTGGGGTTTTAGTCCATAAATTTCAAGCGTAAATATCTATGGAAATATCAAATCATATTAAAAATCCTTTGGTAAATTCAAAGATTGTACAGCAATGTATAAATACTGCAAATTTCAAAGAATTTGGGTATACACACGAGGTGTAGTAGTTAAAAGAATGAATTTGGACGAGGGATTTTTCAGGGTGTGGAAAGGGAGGAGTTTGAAAGTAAATGTAGAGAAAAGTAGTGATGGTAGCGAGTGAGGAGAGTTTGAGGTGTGAAATCATGATGGATGGTGAGCAATTGAAATAAGTATCCGAGTTTAAATATTTAGGTTATATGTTGGACGAAAAAGGTAGTGATGATGTAGAGTGTAGTGTAAAAGTCATGAATGGTAGGAAGGTGGCTGTCGTAATTAAATTCTGGTGAATACAAAGGAACTAAGTTTAACGTGCGCTAGGGTTTTTCATGAAGGCATGTTATAACTGGTACTAATGTATGGTAGTAAAAATATAGTATGGAACAAGATCTATATATCGATATAAGTACAATCTGTTCAGATGGACAATCGTAAGGGCGTGTTAGGTTGGAGAAGAATTAATAAAATGAGGAATAAATTTGTTAGGGAGATGTGTGGTTTGAAGAAAGGCGGAAATGAGAGAACAAACGAAAGTGTATTATTAGATGATTTGGTCATATGGAAAGGATAGGTGATAGTAGGTTGGTTAAGCCAGTGTATAGTGGTGAGGGTGCTGGGAATCGATCGGCTGGGAGACCGAAAAAAAGTGGATTGAGTCAGTAAAGGAAAGTCTGAATGAAAGGAATGCTTTACGACTGAGCCATCATCCAACCCAAAAAAGTTGAGTTCAAGAACAGTTTTAAAGCAATCGAGTTCCCTTTTTGGGTTGTGGGATGGCTCAGTCGTAAAGCATCGAGCATATTGTCCTCAATTTCGCAACTATGGCGGTGGTTTCAATCCCGGAGAATGCAGTAATTCTTTACCTTCCACTTTATGTTCTTTGTTTAAGATCTAAATTAAATTGGGCGATTATGCAAATATTTAAACAGCACACACACACACACACCACATATATTATATATATATATATATATATATATATATATATATATATATATATATATATATATATATATATATTATATATATATATATATTATATATATTATATATATAATATATATATATATTATATATATATTATAGGTGATATTTGGTTTAAAACTACAACTATCATCGATCCATATCTCAAAAACTACAATAGCTACAGGGAAAAGGAATACATTGTTGGAATCCTTGCAAAATTTTATTTTGCATAAAACTTGTAAAAAAAAAAAAAAAAAAAAAATCATATCTCAAAAAACTACAATAGCTACAGCAAAAAAGAATACATTTTTTTTGGAACCTTAAAATTTTAGTTAGGAAAATGTAAAAAAAAAAAAATTAATAAATAAATAAAATAAATATTGGCTATTTTTTTTTTTTTTAGGAGCAGGGGACATAATATATATATATATATATATATATTATTTGTAAAGGTATTACACGGCAATGTAGGGGGCTCGAGCCGAGGGGAACACAGGGGGGGACGTTTTCCATACCCCGTAGGGGAGGGGCGGAGGAACCCCCGCGACACCCAAATACCAAAGAGCGGGGGTTCCGGAGACCCTCCCCGGAGGGGGGGAATTAGTCCTACCCCGTAGTTCCCCGGAAGGCCGAGAGACCCCGACTCCTGCCATCGGTGCGGTATACCCTTGGGGTATTCTTTTAATTAAAAAAAAAAGCAAAATTTAATAGAAAGTCTATTTATTTTAACGAGTAACCAATAAAAGGTCTCTAAATAGGCTCTCTAATCATATTACTATAATTATTAACAATAATTTTTTTTATTTTTTTATTTTTTTTACATTTTCCTAATCTAAAAGCTATTGAAGTTTTTTTTTTTTTTCAAAAATGTATTTCTTTTCGCTGTTGCTATTGAGTTTTGAGATTATATATATATATATATATATATATATATATATATATATAATATATATTTAATATATTATATATTATATATATATATATATATATATATATATATATATATATATATTATATATTATTTTTACATTTCCCGCACTAAAATTGGACCTCATTCCAGCACATGTATTTCTTTTTTCCCTGTAGCTATGTAATTTTTTGTTTTTGGATTTGAGTTTGTTTCGCTTTAACCAAATTTCACAATATAATTATATATATAATATATATAATATATATTATATATATATATATATATATATATATATATATAATATATATATATATATATATAATACCATTTTCACTTATTTTTTTTTTTGTTTATATATTTTATTCATTTTTTATATGTGTATGATCGTCATATGCCTCATCCTCCCAAAGTGGCATATATATATATATATATATTTATATATATTTAATATATAAATACACCTCATCCAATAGGCTAGGTTCAATTATTAACATAGGCCCTATCTAATAGGCTAGGTTCAATTGACTTGAAAGCAATCACCAGCACAATTTGTTTGAAATATGTTGAAATTAGCCTTAGTTAGGCCAACCCCAACCACTTTTGTTGTATATAATGATGTTATAAATTAATTGCTTGAAAAGAAAGTTCTTACCTTGACCATTTGACAATAATGCTATGCATAAAATAACCCTATTATAATACATAGAAGAGCTCCACTAAATATTAAGTATAGGTTACCTACATACACAACACCATGAATCTTTCCTTTCAAACAAATTGTTTGAGGAAAACCGCTTTTACAAGTCAGTTTGTATAAGATAAGTAGATTCAATTAATTTAACCAAGATCATCAGCTTAAGCTAACACTTTTTAACATAACTTAAACCTTTAGAACTTTTTACAAAAGACAATGCATAATGCCGCTTAAAACAAAACAAACTCTCGTCAATTTTAATTGTTGCGTGCGTTCGTTTGCTTGTGACGTCATTTTTATATTATTCTTTTCCATATATACGGTTATGGATGAAAATTTTTATTTAATAATTTTAATAAATGTAATTTTTATATAATATTTATTTATCTTTGTTTTATTTGGTAAATTTTATCATAATTTTATCATAATTGGGGAATTTTAATTAAAGTTTTATCACACTCCCCAAAAAGAATTGCAGAATGTAGATCTGCAATCTGAATGTTTATAAATCATCAAGATTATCCTTTATAAATTGAGCACATTTTTGTGCAGCTTTTCTCTTGGGACGGTTTGATGCCATCCCAGAATTATCTGATATATTTACACTTGCTTTGCTTTGAGTTAGGTTTTGTTGTTGATTGGTGTCAGAAGGTGTTAATTTAGTATCTGTTATTGACAGTTCCAATGGGTAGAGATTACGGATAGCATAATATGCTATTTGGCCATTGCCCTGTTTTATCTTCACTGTTCTAATTTTGCTGTCATGCCCCATCACCAGTTCAAGTACTCTACCTGTCATTCAAAATGTTCGAGGTCTAATAGTAGATTTGATCAGGATTATTTCATTTACTTTAATTCTATCTTCCCAAGTTGTTTCATGCAGCTTTTGACCAAATTCTCTCAAGCTAAGCAAATACTCTTCATACCATAGCTGTTTAAATTGGTTGTACATTGATTCTTGAGTATCTAAGGTTTTTTTCTAGAGATTCGTGATCAGTTTCCTTCCATATATCTCCCTCCTCACTTCTCAATATTAGTGATGAGTTACAATTTAATCTTAGAAATTAATCAGGTGTTATAATATCAATATCGTTGGACTCAGCTCGGTAAGTTAAGGGTCTAGAGTTGACAGCATTTTTAATAAATGATAGTGTAGTCAATAATTCAAAATATGTCAACTTAGCTCTCCCAATCACCTTGTACATACAGCTTTTCAGAGTTTTTATTTGTCCTTCCCAAAAACTAGCAAACCATGCAGCGTATACAGGCACATTTACATGTCGTATGTTATTTAATTGAAGTTCCTTCACAAACTCATCAGACTCTAAGGCCTTTTGCAAAATGTTGGCACCCTTTTCAAATGTACGAGCATTATCTGAGTATATGTAATCTGGGATGTTATAAAGATTACAGAAGCGTTGGAATGCTAATAGAAAGTTAGGTACACTCATATCTGGCACAAGTTCTATGTGTATAGCTCGTATATTCAGGCATGTGAAAATTAATATAAACATTTTGTCGAGTGTGGTGCTATTAGTGGTTTTTACAAATAGATGACCAGTATAGTCAATGCCTACAAATTTAAATGGAGTGATTAGCTGCATGTGATGTTTAGGGACATCAGTGTATTTTGGATATTTAAATGCTCTGACATTTATTTTCTTGCAAATCATGCAGTTGTGTATAATCTTTTTAACTGCTATTCTACCTTTAGGGATCCAAAACCCTTGATTCCTAATGTGTGTTAGTGTAGAATCAAGACCAAGGTGTTGTACTTTTTGGTGAGATTTATAAATTAACAATGTTGTAAAATAATGAAATCGAGATAATACAACAGGATTATGTACATCATAATTAAAATATGTACATTTTGAAATGCGACCCTTAGATCTTAATATACCTTCCATGTCCAAAAATAAATTTAGGTTATCTACCAATATTGGAATTTTTTTCTTTTTTTATCATTATTCAATAAATACTCAATTTCTTTAGTAAAACAAGAAATTTGAACCTTCTTGACCCAATACATTAATGATTTCTTATAAGGATCACCTTTCGTTATATTACATATAAAGGTGAACAAATATTTAGTGATGTTCATTATTTTATCAAAGGATGAATATTTGTTAATGTCAATAATTTCATTATTGTTCTTGTTGGCAAAATTACTCAGAGTAGAAAAATTCATTAACTCAGGAGATACAGATAATAGGGGAAATTTAGGCCAGTTTTGTAGATTTTTGTTTAACCAAGATGGCCCATTAAACCACAATTTTAAATTTTCTAAAAATTTATTATAAGTAATCCCTCTAGTTAAGAGATCTGCTGGGTTTTCTGTTGTATGCACATAACGGAACATTATATTAATCTTATATTTATTCTTTATGTCACTTAAAAGGTAGTTGAGATCCTTTACTCTGTTATTAACGTATTTACTCTTAACCTTGGTTTCACCAGACAGCGCCCAATTAATTACAACCTGAGAATCCACACTTATGTTGATATATTCAAATACAAAACTGGTATAGGATTCTAAAATTGTGGGCAAGCATTTAAGCGCCAAGATTACTGCTAATAATTCTAGTGTGGGAATGCTGTAGGCTTTTTTGGGATTGATAGGAGCTACTTTAGATTTAGCAAATATAAGTTGGTTGGAATGATTACTTGAACTATAAGCTACAAAGCCATAGCATTTTGAGCTACTGTCACAAAAGATGTTTAGTCCATATGAATGCTCTTCATTTATTACCTGCCTAGGAAAAGCTATTTCTGGTAAGGATTGAAGATCCTTTTTTAATTTTTCCCATTCACCAATCAGCTCTTCAGACAACTCATCATCCCATTCATATTTGGCTTCCCATACACTTCTTATTAATAATTTACCTCTTATTGAGACTGGTAAGACCAACCCTATAGGATCAAATACTTTAGACGTCTCAGATAGTAATTGACGTTTAGTTTTGGCATGATCACCAAATGTGACAACTGAAACATGCATAGAATCATTTGTTATGTTATATTTATAACCTAATACTCTTTCCAGATCACAACCATGTTCCACCAATACTTCATCACCTTGTAAAACCCTTTTCAGTTTGTCATTATTAGTGTTCCAGGATCTAAGTATAAACCCTCCTGATTGCATTCTATCATATGTTAAATGATAGAGATTTATGAGCTCATCACATTTATTACCTGTGTAAATTAAATTATCCACAAAAAAGTTGGAAGTCAAAATCTCTTTACACCTGTCATCATTAAATTGACTTATATGGTGTTTCAAAATATAGTGTAAGATGAAAGGTGAGGCTGTATAGCCAAAAAGAATAGTATTGTATCTAAAAGTAATTAATTCATTATTTCTATACCATAAAAAACAAAATTTATTTTTATCAGTCTCTTCTCTAAGTCTAATAGATAAAAAAGCCTGTTTTATGTCACTGAGGACAACATAATCATTTGTCCTAAATATAAGTAGTAATTTCAATAAAGAGTTCATCAAGTCAATACCCGAGTAAGATGATTCATTTATAGAAGGTGAATTTTTATTTAATCTAAAGGAACAGTTAAAGACTGGTCTCACTTTAGTTGTGACCTGTTCTTCAACTTTTATAATAGGTCTATGTGGTATGAATATGTAATCATTGATTTTGTGTTTGGGAATGTTAATTTGATCAATGATTCCATCCTTTTGATGTTGTTCGAACACTTTGTCATATTCATTTACCAGATGTTTACTTTCAAGGTCTGCATAAACTCTATTTAGAACTTTTAATGACACATGTAAATTATTTGGAACTTGTTTAATCTTTTCTTCCATCCAGGGCAATCTCACATAATAGTGATTGTCCTTGAATAAGATACCTTGTTTAAATTTATCTACCATATAATCATCATAAGTAGATGTACTTTCATCGATAGATGGGATACCGATAGACTCTAATGAGAAAAGATTTTCTACCCCATTATCTACCTGTGAATCCGTTAATATATTTTCAAATGGATGAAAAAATGTTTTTACTGGGTTAGTGATAAAATTGACAACTGTATCACTAACCGTTTCCACTTCTTCATTACCCAACTGAGTAGGTATTTGTTTTTTGTTTACCTTAAGCATTTGAGTTTTTGTTAAAAAATTATGTACATTTCCCATAGGCACCAACTTATCACATATTTGAAAACAGCTGCCTCCCATTACATTGATCAATTTAAAAGATGGCAAATATTGAATGATGTCAGTACCTATTAATGCATCTAAATGAAATTTATTATAATCTACATCATTATAAAAAGTAGAATCTGCCAAAGCTAAGTTATGTTGCTTAAAATTTTGTATGGCTTCTTTTACGCCATCTACCTCATATTGCAAAGACAAAGTATTGTCTATTAAGAAAGGCATACTAAATACTTGTTGTGCATCATATTTGAAACCTAACAAAACTTGTTTAAAAGTACGATGTTGTTTACCTATAAAGGTTTGTACATTATAATCTAATTCATGTAACTTGTCAATATCGTCAAAAAGATCTTTAGTGATGTTTTTAGATAAATATGACCTTTGCGATCCTGAATCGATAATACCTCGAACTGTCACCCTTTTGGTACCCCTAATTAATTGGAAAGAAATAGTGGGTAACAAATATACTCTATCTGTTTGTTGCTGTGATGTCAAACATAAATTAATAGATTGACTGGACTCATTATTAGTTTCAGGACAGAAAGCTGTTATATGAGTATATGCTTTACATTTAAAACAGTTATATTTCAATCTACCTTCTTTCCCAAAACATTCACTTTCCTGATGACCTATACCTGAACATCTAGTGCACAGGTTTAACACTTTCGCACGAGCAACTCTTTCTTCTGTGGTCACATATTTATCGCATTTATAAAGGGGATGACCCTTTTTTTGACAAAATTTACATACACCTTGAGCTTTAGCAACACTATGCTCATTACTATCATTGACACCTTTTGCTGGAGTAGCAGTAGTCTTAAATGTTTGCAAAGAACTAGATGGAGAAGCCTTTTCAGATTTTTTAATAGTAGTTTTAGTTTTAAGCCTAACTTGTGCATTATCTTTCCTTGTCCTAGAAACAGTACACAAAGTGTTTACTACTTCATTATAACACTCAAACAATTGGCCCAAAGTTGGAAAGTTGGAGCCTACCTTATGCACTAATTCAGATTTAAAAATTCTAGGCAATTTCTTAAAAACTATGTTGCTTAACAATACACAACCAGGCGTGTCAGGTATCAAAAAATCTAAATCATAACCCTTTAGTTCATATATCATGGATCTAATTTCATTAACAAAGATTTTAGTATTAAGAAATTCATTATCAAACCCATCTGGAGGATTCAATTCCAGAAGTTTATTCATATATTCATTTATGATATACTCTCTATCCAAAAATTCCTTTTTTAGCAAATCTATAGCTATATTATAATTATCGTCTCTTATTGTTAAATGGCTAACAACTTTGTAAGCATAACCTTTTAGATACCCAAATAGATAAGTCATTTTAACAGAATCAGTTAAATTATTTCTATTTCCTATCAAGTTATTAAATTTATTTAGAAAATTATGAAAATTCA